>PVIR01003250.1:0-91168 GCA_004026965.1 Petromus typicus
AAAAAAACATATATTCATGCTTCTGAATATTTTATGATTTCTGCACTAATTGGAAATGGATTCTATCTAGATTGGGGGTTATAGAATCAAATATCTCAATACTTAGCAGTTATTTTGAAAGTGAGGTCTTTGAGATATTCACCGACACTAGATGAATAGAACTGAGATTGTGTTTGCAAAATTTGAGAAATGCTGGGGTTTATCAAAGTTAGACAGGTTTCTTTTATGTAGGTTTTTCTCTGAACCTTTTATATGTTAATTGAATTCTGAACCTTTATTATAAGAGATAAAGTTTGCAGAATATCCCTGAGTAGTTTGACTATGGATCCCTTTTATCTAAGCAACATTTTTTTAATATCTCACTGGATACCAGGATTCTGTGGAACATGATTTCCATAGAAGTGCTGCAAGACAGGCTTTCAGGGGAACTTTTAATGATAAAGTGCCCAGATAGATCAAAATAGCTCTTTCTCAATAAGAGAAATCTGCCTCATTGTAGCCCGAGTCAATATTAATCTCTGAGCCTAAGACAGGAACTCAGCAGGAGAGTTACATACAGTCAAGAACTATCAAAGGTGGGAGAACCAACCAGGCATTGTGATTGCTCTCTGGTGAAAATGCCTATTACAGGCACCCTTCCCCTTTCATTTCAAAAGCACAATGTATCCAGACCATGGAACTCTCTCCTTTCCTACCGCCTTATTGGAAGAATCACGTGACAGAACTAGTTCCAGCCAGCACTCCCTGGCAGTTCACATGAGGGTGTTTATAGATTCCCTGCATCACTAATAGTACATCCTAATTTTTGATGCAGTAGCTGCAAAAACTCAAAGCTAAACCAAGATCTGAGATTTGTAGTTTTCTCTGTGTATTAATCACAGAGTAGTATCAGCTCTGTGAATCAGAAAGAGCAGGAAAATATTTTTATGGGTTAGTCACTGCATTTCCAGCCCTTGTGCTTTTCTGTCTACTTTAACCTTCTAAACCCTATTCAGTTTCAGAAACTACGTGTCTGACAGCTACTGCCTTAAGGAATCAAACTTTGGAGAAGCAATGAAAAATAAAATTTTTAAAAAATTTGGTACCAAGTCAGGAATAAAGAATAGGTCTTGGAGAATAGCAGCAAATACTGGATATTCTGACCATACTTTCAAGGATGTCTAGCAGAAGAAGGCAACAGAAGCTCATATTGGAGAAGAGGTCTATGGAATCATTCCTGGAGAACCAGACCAATGTGAACCAACATCCAGGACCTGGCTCATCTCCACTGGGGCAAATGTAGTGGGTAAAGAGTGGCTGAAAGCCAAGGGAAGCGGAGAAAACATTGAAAAAATGATATTTCCACTCAAAGGAATCTGGTGCACAGAATCTTTCATTCAAAAACCCAAAGGGCTCCAATTCTGGACATTACTGAATCCATATGTACACAAAATTCTATACCTAACCTACCTGTGAGATGTCACAGCCTAAACACAGGTAAACTTAAAATACTGTGTAAATTATGAATTTCCCTTTGTGTTATATGAATAAGCTATGTGTGAAATATAAATGGCTGTTATGTTTAAATTTGGCCCTTATCTTAAGGGAGCTCATGATTTATGGGTAAAATAGTCCAAAATCTCATCTCTGGTCCCATGCACTTTGAGTAAAGAATTTTCAACATAGTTCCACCAACAGTTTGGGGATTTCTCAAAAAGCTAGGATTGGAGGACCCATTTGACCCTGCCAGTGCGCTGCTAGGTATATACACACAAGAATTAAACGACTCATATCACAGCGATATATGTGCACCCATGTTTATAGCAGCCCAATTTGTGATTGCTACATCTTGGAAACAACTCAAGTGTCCATCAACTGGAAACTGGATAAAAAAGCTGTGGTTCTTCTACAGAATGGAGTATTACTCTGCCATAAAAAATGATAAGTTTGAATCGTTTATACTTAAATGGACATACCTTGAGGATATTCTCATAAGTGAAATAAATAGGGCACAGATAGGTACATATCGCATATTTTCTCTGGTATGAGAAAATAAAGATGTAAATGAGTCCTAGAATTGTACGTCATATATTGTGAAATAGAAAATGCTCAATGTAAAATAGGGTGAAGGGGGAAAAATGATGAGATTGTAACAAAAAAGTAAGGAAACAAATTTCATGTATATGGGGGTGTGGTAGGGTGGGTAGGGCTATGGGAAAAAAATGAGAATTAAGTTGTGTCTTATACTGGTACAAATCCCCATTATGGAGTGCGATCATGATGCGTTTATGTAATGTACCAATAAAGATTAAAAAATTTAAAAAAAAAAAGAATTTTCAACATATATTTTAAGATGACCAGTGAAGCACAGTTTCTGTTAGTCTCAGAGAAGCATCTCCCACTGGTCTTTGATGATTTGACACCCAAAAGCCTGTATTCTTATTTTTAAAATTGAAATCTTTATTGGTACATTATATATACACATCATGATTGCATTCAACAGTGAGAATTTGTACCAGTATATGACACAACTTAATTTTCTTTTTTTTCCCATAGCCCTACCCACTCTATCACCCCCATCCCCTATATACATAAACTTTGTTTCCTTTCTTTTTTGTTATAATCTCATTATTTTCCCCCTTCACTCCATTATGCTTTGAATGTTTTCTATTTCACAATATATAACATAAATTATAGAACTCATTTACATCTTTATTTTCTCATACTAGAGAAAAGATATGATATTTACACATCTGTGACCTATTTCACTTATGAGCATGTCCTCAAGGTATGTCCATTTAAGTATAAATGATTCAAACTTATCATTTTTTATGGCAGAGTAATACTCCATTGTGTAGAAGAACCACAGCTTTTTTATCCAGTCTCCAGTTGATGGACATTTGGGTTGTTTCCAAAATGTAGCAATCACAAACTGAGCTGCTATCAATATGTATGCACATATGTCACTGTGATATGAATCTTTTAATTCTTTTGTGTATATACCTAGCAGGGCAATGGCTGGGTCAAATGGGACCTCCTGTCCTAGCTTTTTTGCGGAATCTCCACACTGTTCTCCCCGGGGGTTATATGAGTCTACTTTCCCACCAACAGTGGAGAAGGGTTCCTTCTTCTCCACAGCCTCGCCAATATTTGTTGTTGGCTAATTCTGAAAGCAGCCATTCTTTGTGAAGTGAGATCTCAGTGTTGTTTTCATTTGCATCTCTCGAATGACTAGTGATGTTGAACATTTCTTCATATGCTTCTCAGCTGCTTTTATTTCTTCCTCTGAGAAGTGTCTTTTCATTTTAGATGCCCATTTTTGAATTGGGTCTTTAAATTTGGGTGGATTGATTTTTTTTTTTTAGCCCTTTATATATTGTAGATAGTAGCCCTTAGTCTGAGAGGTGGCTGGTAAAGATTCTTTCCCATATTGTTGGTTGCCTTTTCACTTTGCTGGTGGTTTCTTTCACTGTGCAGAAACCTCTCAATAGGATGAGATCCCATTTATTGATTTCTTCTACCAGTTCTTGTGCTATGGGAGATTTGTTCATGAAATCTTTCCCCAAACAAATTTCTTCAGTAGTTTTGCCTAGGTCCCTAATCTACTTTGGTTTTATTTTAGTACATGGTGAAAGAGTTAGGTCTAGCTTTAGTCTTTGGCTGGTTAAACTCCACTTTTTCCAGCACCCTTTGTTAAAGAGGCTATCCTTCCTCCACTGAGGGTATTTGGCTCTTTTGTCAAAAATAAGATAGCTTAGTGTGTCTGGAGTTGTTTCTGGATCTTCTAATCTACTCCACTGGTCCTTGGTCTGTTGCTTTGCCAGTATCGTGTGGTTTTTATCACAGTGGCTTTGTAGTACAGTTTCAAGTTGGGGATCATAATATCCCCCCATCATGTCCTTATTGCTTAGAATTGCCTTTACTATTCTAGGTCTTTTGTGATTCCAGATGAATTTCTGAATTATTTTCTCTAGATCTGTGAAATATGCCTTTGGGAGTTCAATTGGGATTGCACTGAATCTGTATAATAATTTATATTCCAATAATGTGGAAAATGTAGAAGAAATGGATAAATTCCTAGATACATATGGACTTCCAAAGTTTAATGAAAGGCATATAAAAACGTTAAACACCCCAATATCAATCTGTGAAATTGAAAATGTAAAAAAAACCTACCAACAACAACAAAAAAAATCCCTGGGCCTGATGGCTTCACAGCTGAATTCTACAAAAACTTTTAGAGAAGAATTAATACCACTACTCCTCAAACTCTTCAGTGAAATTGAAAGGGAAGCAACCATTACCTTGATCCCAAAAGCAGAGAAAGACTCAACCAAAAAAAAAAAAAGAATTACAGGCCATTCTCCCTAATGAACATTGATGCAAAAATCTTCAATAAGATACTAGCTAACAGAATACAGAGAGTCATCAAGAAGATCGTACACCCTGACCAAGTTGGATTCATCCCAGGGATGCAGGGATGGTTCAACATATGTAAATCAATAAATGTAATACACTACATTAACAGACTCAAAGATATAAACCATATGATCATCTCAGTAGATGTGGAAAAAGCATTTGACAAAATCCAACATCCATTTATGATCAAAACCCTGCAGAAAATTGGAATAGATGGTCTGTATCTCAAACTAATAAAAGCTATTTATGAGAAATGAACAGCCAGCATTACCTTAAATGGTCAAAAACTAAAATCTCTCACACTAAGATCAGGTACAAGACAAGGATGTCCACTTTTGCCACTTCTGTTCAGTATTGTGCTGGAAACATTAGCCAGAGCAATTAGGCAAGACAAAGAAATAAAAAGAATGAATATAGGAAATGAAGAAGTTAAACTGTTATTATTTGGTGATGACATGATACTCTATCTAAAGGATCCTAAAAACTCAACCCAGAGACTGCTAGACCTAATTGCCAAATTTAGTAGTATAGCTGGATACAAGGTTAATGCTCAAAAATCATTAGCCTTCATATACACAAACAACAGATTAACTGAGCAAAAAATTGGGGAATCAATCCCCTTCACAATAGCAGCCAAAAAATGAAATATCTAGGAATTAATCTAACAAAGGAGGTGAAAGACCTCTACTCTGAAAATTACAGCACTCTGAAAAAGGAGATAGAAGAGGATACCAGAAAATGGAAAGACATCCCTTGTTCCTGGGTTGGAAGAATCAATATCATCAAAATGGCTATACTCCCACAAAAGCAGATATTCTAATCGATGGCCCTGAGGCTTTGACCTCTGTTCTAATCAGCAACTTTCTTTAATCTCCCCAAAGGCAGAGGTCTCTGGACATGGAGAGGTGTGATGATGATGTAGCAAGGAAAACTTCTGTGGTCTGTAATGGTGAAAACTTAGTAGGATTTTCTCACAATTTTCCTTAATCTTCCAAGTCAAATCTGAAACATCCCACCTCCCCATACCTTACCAATATCCCTTCCTCCTTGGAAACTCAGGCTGATGTTTGGCAAAAAACAAAACAAAACAAAACAAAACTTTTAGACTGTATTAATGTATTCCTTGACTGGAAGATCATGAATGTTGTTTAAAATTTATTTCCACCCACATATGAATTGTAAAAATCTCTGGATATAGTTGTAAAATATACTCGGCAGGATGCTTTTCCTGGCCGTTGTTTATCTGGAAGAGTCCATTGATGGACCAGGACAGAAATGCACTCTCATTTCCAAAGATATTCTGAGACCCATAACCATGTCTGCTGCTGGTGATGCCTCCACTGAATGGCATATGCCACACATTGCCCCACTTTCCAAATATTCAAACAACCATGTCTCTCTACAAAGCAGAGCTGGAAGATCACCCTTTATTATTTTCATGAAGAATATTTAGCGTGGGTTTTTAGAAGTGATGGCAATGCTACCAATCTCATCCGATTTAGCCTCTCATTCGTGCCTCTAAAACTAAAATGCTTTGCATCTGTATAAACCTTGCAATAATCTCTTTAAGCATCTGTGTCTGGGAACATTTCCATTTTATTAGAGCAACTGTAGTCCCGAGGGAATTGGAAATGCCTAAATTTTCATCTGCCTTTCCAATAATGGCTTAGCCCTCTCTTCTGAGCATTTGCATTTTTATTTACATGTTTATGTTTTCTACATGATCCACTTTCATTGTTATATTTTCTTTCCCATACCAGGTATCTTTTCATTGAGTATCAAATGAAAAGCTATGAAAATACTGTTTCATATTCTAGTCTGATAATTTTGGAAAAGCAATTTTTTTTCTGTATTTAAATATTCTTCTCAGAGTTGTATGTATCTCTGCACAAAGTTTGGTTGAAGAGGTTTGTACACAATAAATAATAGCCCCTTTGTCTGTGTGATGACCAGGCTGTTGTTTTAGGCAGGATCCGGGTGCTGAATGGAAGATAATACCATAGAGTGCATTTAAAGAAACTCAGAGCACCTTCCTCTCTCCTCTGTGCACTACCCTCTCAGCCACAAAGATTACTTGTCATTGTCTCTTTGGCAACATGATGCATTGTCAAATATCTGAAGAAGCTCCATACAGAGCCTGTTTTGTTTCCATTTCAACTACTCCCCAAGACAGACCTAGAAGAGACTTTATTTTCATACATGCAAACGTCTCTCATTCTGGCTTTGACATTCAAGGACATGACAGCAGAAAAATAAAGTGGAAAGTGCATTCAGTTTTCTATGTAGACCCAGAATTAAATCTCTAAATCTTTATAGTCATCTGATTAATAAATTCAGGAACACTTTCTGAGTCTCAGCTTTTTAATATGTAAAATGAGTTTATTAACTGCAGGAAGTTGTTAAATATTTCAAATGAGATTCTGTAAACATGAAGGAACATTTAACAATAAAAGTGACTATGTTCTGGGGAGACAAAATTTTATAGTCATCTCAGAGATCTTCAGAATGAGCATGTAAAGAACATATCACTTTTTGCTTTTTGAAGAATAAATCAATTAAAATAAATTAAACTTTGGTTTCCCAAGGCTCTACAATTTATAAGTGGCAAATTTCTGTGTAGCAAGAATCATAAAAATTCAGAAGTGTAAAGAAAAATAAAAAATAGTTTAACACCTAGCCACATGAAATAGCTTGCTGTGGTTTACAGACTAGCAAGTGGATTTTTAAAATCATCTATTAAAATATCGGCATAGAACATAAGTTTATACTTCACAGAAATATAAAATGTGCCAAAATACTTTAGATGTTAAATTTACAGATGGAAATATGAAAATAATAAGAAAGATGAAATATTTTTATGGCTGTGTCTCAAATGGTCAAATACAATAAAATACCAGCTTGTTATCAATGGCGTATAAAAAATAAGTTCCCCATTCACATCTGATGAAAATGTAAATTGAAACAAATTTTGGAATGGTTTTAGTAATGTATATTAAAATTTGTGACATATTACCCTTTGACCCAGTAGTTTTACTTTTAAAACTTTGCCTGGTGGGTAATTATATAAATATATTCTTTCCAACCCTATTTGTAATAGAAAAGCACCCAATAGGGGATTGGATAAATGAATTATGATCTAAATGTATAATAGTACACACTAAAGTTATTAAAAATAATAAAACAGAATTGCATATGTTCCGTACGTGATATGAGACGGTGACACCGATCGATTTTGAAATAAAGCATACAAGCAGCATGACGAACATCTTGTTGACTAGGAGGTGTCTGCATACTTCCGGTTGGCTCTCTGTGTCCGTAGACTTGGCATCTTCAATTTCAAGGGGACACAAATTAGAAGTATTCTTTCAAAGAGGAAGTGTAGGTTAGCCACACACGGCTGTATCTTCCAGGCATTTCAAATCCTCGGTTTGTTAGGAGCGCTCCTCGTCTGAGTTGTCCTCTCTGTATCTAGTTCATACACCATGAAGACAAGCCTATCATGCTTATGTCTGTACTGAACACGCACATTTTTTCTTATCATTACTGTATTCGTTATTGTTGTGACTATTGCTATAGTATTTACATTGCACTAGAGATTATAAGCAATCCAGAACGATTTAATTAATGAATAAAGGAGGATTGTGAGGTTATATGTGGACACTATGTCATTTACATTAGAAACTTGAGCATCTTCAGATTTGGGCATCCTCCAGAACTCAAAACCTATCCCCAACCGATACTGGGGAACAACTGTGCCCATTTGTTTTGTGTATACATCGACACTTTCTAGAAATTTTTCCCCTATATGAGAATAGTGATTATTTCTTTTGGGAAAGAATAAAAACTATTGTATCTTGTTTTCTTTGCTTACATCTATTTAACGGTTAAATGATTGACACACCAAGCTGATTTGGTTCCAAACATGTTTTCTTTCCATTATTTTGTGTTATCCTCTGAAACTGTTTGTAAAACACAAAGAGGGAAATTAGTTATTTGTAATCTTTGTACGTTGGTCTCAGATGGAGATCTTCTTTAGCAGAGCTTTACTAAATCATCATGATTGCCCTTCTTTGCCATTTGTGTCAGGCATTTGCCTCTTTTCTCAGATTTATTCCAGCTTTCTCAGTCTCCTTTTCAGCCTGAGTGCTGACTCTGCACACTACACTTCCTAGCAGCCCCTGCCGGTGGGCCTTCAGGTAGGCGTGGCCAAGGAGGACCCAGGTAGGAAGTGGGAAGTAGAGAGAAAGGAGAAACCAAGGCAATGTTCATATCCTTTCTTTGCCTTGAGTAGCATGTTTTTTGCCTCAGGCAACATCTTCCTCCATGATGGCCTCTTGCTTTTCTTCTCTAGCAACCCCATTATCAGGATTTCACTTCCTTTCTTAGATTCTCCAGCCTGACACTGGCAACTGTTTTAGGCAGGATCTGTTAATGTTTTTCTATTTGTTTCATCCTCTATCTCCACATTCATTCTTGGTATTTGTAGAGGGTTGGTTCACACTTGCTCATTTTATAAAATTGCATTGTATTTACAGGCAATTTCCATATAATCTCCTTTATGCTTAAAATCATATCTCCGCTACTTATGATAGTTACTGCAGGGCTCTGTGAGTAGATGTCAGGCTGTATTGCTTAGGGGAGAATGTTACTTTCTTGTCACTGATTCACAAAACCCGATGCCCACAACTAAAAGAGGAAAGATTTATTTTGGCTCACAGTCTGTAGAGGTTTTAGCCCATAGCTCACTGTAAGGGAGGGTCATACGGAAGAGGGGTATGGCAGACAGGAAACAGCCACAGACTGGGGGAAAAAGGAGAGAAGCATATATATCCTTGCAGGCCACGTGCCCCGTGACCCACCTCCTCCAACTCCTGACATCACATTTTGCTAAAAATTCATGGGCAGACTATTGATGAATATTTCAGGCCCAATCACCTTCCCCGAAGCCCTACGTGTGAGCACAAGAAGCTGGGGGTGGGGGGGCATCTAGCTATAAACCGTAACAGAGAATAACAATGATAGATTTTTTTTCCATATCAAATAGAGACAACTAGTTTCCCTATATTTCAAATAAGGTTGTTTGATGTTTCAAACGTGGAAATCATACAGAGACCCCATTCTAGTTTCCACTCTTTCAACAATGGTTTTGACTAGTTCCAGGTACAAAAACACATCATGGAATTCTATGGCGTGGCTTGGGGATTTTGATTGGTCATTTACTTTCAACTAATTTTCCACATATACGGTTTGGTAAACTGAGCTAAAGAGTAAGAAGTAAGTGCGTCCCCTATTGTTATAGAGAAGTAATTTAAAATTTTTTATGAATTTTTCTGCCATTAATAAAAAATCCTCACTTTTCTTCTATGAAGTATTTAGATCCAAATCACAGTAAAGAATAATTAATTGGCTTACCAGGGGGAGAGCTGGATTTAAATTTTGGTCTCTCTGTCTCCAGAGCCCAAGTTACTTCCAAGATAATATGATTTGGACTTCTGTGTTCTTTTATTTCCCCTGTAATGATCCTTTTTTACTGCACTTTTTTTTCTTTAAGAAATGCAACATCACATTATCCATTTGCTGTAACATCTCAGCATATTGTCTTGGATTTCTGGCAGAGTAGAGACCTTCCATTTGCTGTAGCTCTGTGTCCCTTTTTCTTTATACTTTGTTTCCATTAATCCAGTGATTTTGAACTGAGCTCACATTTGATCACTGTTGCTCTCCTAGAAAAAAAAATGGATTTGAAATTTAATTCAAGTTTGCTGTAGGTTCACTAAAAGCGTTCACTCACCCTATCACTCATTCACTTCTTCTTTCCTAAAAAATGTGCTGGTTGCTAGATACACAGCCCTGAACAAACAGATTGCGGCGGAGCAGGGGAGAGAATCATCAAACAATTTTACTGCATTCTGTGAGGGAGAAATGTCTGGTGAAAGCCTATGAGAGGAAATTGTACTCTAGAGTCCAGAAATTCTACCCCTGAGGTAATGAAATTTGTGTTGACCATAAAGGAGGCATTAGATAAGTAAGGGCTGAGTAAGTGGAAGAGAAGGAAAAAATATAGGACAGCATATACATAGGACCTGCTGCAAGATAAAGAGTGGCTTATTGGAGGAAATCTTTTTACAGCCAGTAATCTGGAGTGGAGGGAGAAGATCAGGCTAAAGCAGAAGTGGGAGGCAGCTCGGCCCTGCAGTTCCTCAAGCGGCTGGCTATAGTTTATGGACTCAATCTTTTCTATCCCCTACAGAAGGAATGGTAGGAATGACAAAAATACCAAAAGGTATTTAATAAGGAGGCTACACGATAACACCATGATTTCTAAAAAGCTACATTATACTTGTCCACATTACAGAGAATGAGCTGGATGAGGGTGGATAATAGATGTGGGTCCCTCTCATCAGCAGCAAAGATTTTGAGAAATCTTAGTGAGAAATAATGGTGACTGACCCTGTATGGCATTGAAAAAGCAGAGAAAAAGAGACAGATTTGAGAAATATTTAGTTAGTACAACTAATAGAACCAGGAGAACCAAGATTACAAGGAATGGAGAATAATTTCTAGTTTGGGGTCATGGGAAGTAATAGAGAAAATGGGAAAATAATTCGGAGCAGCAATCACGAGTTCTGAGGTTTTGGACGTACTAAGTTTCAGGGGTTTGAGAGAAATCAAAGTGAAGGTGTTCAGAAGATTGATCTACCCTCTCTTTGAGATTAGAGATAACAACTAAACAGAAGTCTGATGTTGCTGGTCATTGAATGGTAACTGAATCCAGTGGGAATAGATACAATTGCTTAGGAGAGAAAGTAGTGTGAAGAATCTTAAGAATCTTGTTTTCAGCACTTGTTTGCCTAAAATTACCTTACAGAAATAGTCCTGATCTGCTTGCTCAGATCTCATTTGTCTCCCAAGGTCCCTAGCCCAGCTAGATCGCTTTTCATTCTCTCAAGTGCCCTTCTTAGGCTTTGCATCAGTTCAGTCTGTTGTCAAAACATTAAGTTCTTTCTTTACTGCTCCATTTATTGGCCTAATTATTCTGTTATTTCTTGCCCAAAAGTTTACTATTTGTATGCAAAGAGTTTTGTCTTCTTTTGAAATCTGTGACAGTCACAGTCTCTCTTATTCTTTCAGCAGATTAGAGGAATCGAATCCTTTAAGCACAGGTGGACCCTTATCTGTATTTGTAATAGATCAGAGATTTTGTTATATTACGTTAGATTATAGTAACTGTGCTATGGAATTCAAAGTATATACCACAGATAACGATGATTTAAATAATAGCAAATTTACTCCTGCCTAGGCAGTTTTAGGGCTGGTCAGTGTAGCTGGTTAGCACCACGTAAAATCATCAAAAATCCAGACTTTTTTTTAAATTCAAATTTTTATTGACACAGTATACATACACATCATCATCGCCTTCAACGTTGAGAGTTTGTACAGTATATAACATGACTTGATTCTTATTTTCTCCCATTCCCCCACCCACTTTCTTTATTTTGTACTGCGATAGTGGCTCTTCAGGCAGAGAGAAGAAAGATGAGCTGAACAAGAGGGAGAATGAGGCAGGGCTTCTGTCTTCTGTCTTTTAAGAAAGGCTTTTGAAAGCATGATGGGTCATGTTATCATCAATTTTACTGGCCATGTTTGAGTCATGAACCACATTTAGGTGCAAGATAGGCTGGAAAATATGATTTTTATAATTGGTGACTTATTTATAACTAAAAGTTTGATTATTGTACAAAATGGAGATTCAAAAATCAAAGCATAATTTAGTTGACAACAAGATGTCAACATAAGTTTTTCAGTTTCAACAAGGGAATCACTGTGAATATGACAAAGACCATGCATGGGTGGTATCAGGGGCCAGATGGGAACATTTTGAACTTTCTACTTATATTTGCTATGAAAATCTTTTGCCAAAAGGATCTAAGAAATATGATCTGTTTTTTTAATAAAGGAATAAATAGAAATCTTTTCCCCTTTTCTCCTGAATAGGTTGAAATAATTATTGTGGTGTTAGCAGATGAATAACAAAGGGTAATCATTGTATGTGAAAGTTGAAGTCATTTTCCAAGGAAATTACTCTGAGACTTTTTTTTTAAGTAAACTTTATCCTTAAAAATTCTATTATCCTTACATAATATTCTGTTTTCTGGGTTAGTGATTATATTCTTATTAGCTTTAGAAAAAGAAATCTTCCAAAAGTAGTTTCTAATCAAGTACAGCTTTACTGGATTCACATCTAAATTATTTTTAAAGGAGAGGAAGTATTTTTTTCTATTTTATATTTCTAATGCTGGACATTTATCATCAGCATGACCTCATGAAATAGCTGTTTTAGGTGGTTTGTAACTTAAGTTTTTCTAGAGCAGGCATTGATAGTTTTACTAAAGAATTTGTGTATATTTTGCAAGATCTGCCCTTAATTTTGTACTTCTCTATGTTGCTGTCAATTTTTGAGTATTAGTAAGGTCATTTACCTCTTAATATTGGCCTCATTGTTTTTGTCTTTACACGGATTTGAAATTTAGCATACTTTCCCTTTTCTTTCTCACTGTACCCCAACTATACTGACCTTCTAAGCCACTAAATGGATATAGGTCTGAGGAAACTATTCACTTATGTTTTTAAAAGCATCAATTACCTGAAGTCTTGTTCAACTGAACTTACTGAGAGATTACAGGTATTGTATGAGGGTTCTTTAGAGGAATAGAATCAATATAAAATATATGTAATTACATAAAAGGCCTTAACTACAGGCTTTCTAGATCAAAAGTCAAACTCTTCCAAGGGCTGCCTACAGGCTCCGAGGCAGGAGGACCCATGGTGAAGGATCCACAGATAGCTGCCTTGTGCTGCTGACCTGGAAGATCCAAGAACTGTCAGAGGTTAAAGGCATGGAGGTGAGCAGCAGCGTCACCTCTGTGAGTCAGTGTCAGGAGGCCGAAGGGTCCATGCTGGGAAGGCTGAAAATGACGGCAAAGATTGGAGCTCCTCTAGAAAGGGAAATGCTTTCTTCTTTCCTTTTATATTTTGTCCAAAGAACAAGCTTACCGGTTGAGGTCTCCCAATCCTTGGTGAACCCTCCTTCTTGGGTTTGCTGCCCTCAATGTCAGTGATCCACAAATAATCACAGGGTTTACTAATCTGCTAAGATGTTCTTACTCGAGTTAACATATCATAATTAATAATCACAGGTATCCATAAAACAAAGAGAAAAGGAGGCTGGGAACTAGATACATCTCTCATCTGTCTACATCAATGTTTGTCTGTCTATTTATCTGTCTGTAGGTCTGTCTGTCTATCCATCTGTCCCTCTATCCATCATCCATCCATCCATCCATCCATCCTCTAATGTATTGGTCACAGTTCTGCAGAGAGGCAGATCAGAATCAATAAAATGTACTATATGAGAAGCCTCTTGGATTATCTTTCATGATCAGAGACCATTTCCACACTGGTGGTCTCTAGGCTGGAAAAGTGGAGAAACATAGCAGCTTAGTCCAAGAAGCTGGAAGCTTCAGAACAAGATGATGGAAATTCAGACAGGCTAAAGTTCTGGAAGCCTCCAGAAGAGTTGCTGGTGTGAGTCTTCATTCAAAGGGATATTAGGAATCTGATATATGACAGTGATAACAATGGCAAAAAATGCACTTGACCATAAAGAATTGAGCATATGCATTAATCTGAGCTCTCCTCTCTTCTGCTTTTTATTTCATCCAGGCTGCCAGCCTACCGGATGGTGCGTTCCACATTCAGGTTGGGTCTCCTCTACCTTCTCCACTTAGCTCACTGACCTACCTGCCAATGGTCTCTGGGAGCACTTACACACACACACACACACACACACACACACACACACACACACACACACACACATCTTGATTTGTAGCTTATCAACATTCTGGGCATCTGTGAATCCAGTCAAGTTGGAAACTAATATTATCCATCTTACAATACCATTACTGAAATATATTGCCACCAGAAACTTAGTATACACTAGGAAATAATCAACAAAGCCTAGAGAGATAACATGACACACAAATATGTGAGTGAGTGTTCTTATAGGACATAAAGAGCTTTCTTTGTAAACACATTTGGAACCAAGGAGACAGAAAGTGCTGTGATGTCATAGCTTTGCCTCCACCTTAGCAGACCGGGAAGTGCTGGTGTGCAGAACAGTGTGCTGATCCTCTAGGCTGGTACCGGAAGGAAGGCTTATTTGTGCAGCAGTGGTGAAGCAATCATCACCATCAATGGCACAATCATTGTCTCCATCATCATCCAGGGAGGGCATGCTTTGAGCAGACCCAGTGCTAACTTTGTTAACAAGATGACATTTTTTCCCAGTTAAAAGATACTTTATTGAAGTCCCAAGGCCATGATGCTTGGGAAGGAGGATATCCTGTAGTGGCAAGAGGAGCCAGTGGAAGAATTATTTTACTTGTCTTTCTTGGGATGGAAGTGGGTGATGGGCATATTTCTTATGAAAATGGACCATATAGTGCTGTGAGGGAATAAGCCATGTGCGTAGATCACATCACTGCAGCTGTATTTCTAGATCAGCCAACTAGAGCAAGGTTGAAGCACAAGGACAGGCAGATTTCTTCTAGATGTTTTCTTAGAAGAGGAAACATTTTCCAGCTGTCTGAAAAATCAAACGTGGTGACAAGCAAAATGCCTTCCTATGGCCCCACTGGATTTGACCAGAAGGGTGGCTGTACTGCCCTTCAGGCTCTTCAGTGAGTAGCTTGGATATTTGTGTAAGACAAAGAGGGAAGTGAAGAGAATGACATTTGAAAACCCTCACCAACCCCTGTAAAATTCATGCCATTGTCGTTCACATTTTTCAGAGAAGGTAGTTGAGATTCAGAGTGAATGAAACCCTAATTTTATATTCAAACATTGTATGGTTTCATACTGACTGTGAGAGGAAAAAAAATTCTGGAGGAGAAGCAGGCCCCGAAGAGCAGTTGCTTGTCTAGGTTAGAGTTGCATCCTCATCTTGACACGTTTGGTCATAATTTCCTTCGTGAGGCCAAGGAGACAGTGCCACAATGAGGGAAGAGCTGTGTCACCTCACCGAGGTGTGATGTTGAAGGAACTGCAGCCATAGCAGCCACGTCTGTGGTAGTCATCACGGGGCAGAAGCTGCTTTCTCCTTCAGCCCTGCCCAGATCTGAGGGGCAGACCAAGCTCCCTGCATAGGCAGTGGCTTTCTCTGCCAGTGTGTGCCCAATCTTATCATGAAGAAAATACTCTCAAGGTTTAAGTCATTTAATTCTGACAGCAAAGCTAGTGACACAGGGGGACAATGGCTTTCTGAGGAGCCAAACTCACCTGGAAAAAGATACACACAACACAAAACACAAGGGTGGCTGTGTCTCAGAGCCAGGGTGAACCACATAAAGAAAGAAGCCAGCAGACCTAGGAAAATCAGAACTTAACTTGTAAAAACTATAATTGGGTGGTGGGGAATTGACCATAACCAACTATTGATAATGACTGATGGATGTAATTCTCTCCCAGCCCACTTATGTTTCTTCTGGAAGACATTGGAAGGGAGGCATCTCACTGTTTTCCCTGGGTGGTACTTACTGTAAAGTAGACACTCAGCCTCTTCCTTCAAATGCCTTCTCCCTCAGGACCTCCTGGGGTTTATTTTTCTATCTTTGGATTGGACTCAGGAGAAAGCTAAGAGCATGCACTTTGTGGGAGCCCAGAATTGCTCCAAGCAGACATCAGGGACTGACCACAGGATGAAATTACACTTTTAGGGTTCCCCGTAGGTTTTATGTAGGAGGAGCATGTTGATTTTACCCTAACAGAAAAGAGATTTTAACCCTTCCACCCTGAAACTGGTGTCTCAAAGTTAGGTAAGCACTTCTGAACTTTAAAAAAATTTTTACCCTAAAATACTTCCTGATTTAATTCTGTGACTAGAAAGTGCTCTTCAGCCATGTATTTAAATTCCTTGATCTACAGTCTCTTTTTCTTCTTGATTGTACTGCAGGTCAATTGAGGCACTTCTTCTTTTGTACTCTTTGAGGACAGTTAATAGGAATCCATTGTTAAACTCCAAAATGGGTTGAATCAATTTTCCAATTGCCTGAGAATAAATATCAAATTCCTGTCTTCCAGGAGCGATAAGCAAATAAACCTCTCCTCACTAATGAAATAAAGTCTGTAAGTGTTATTGCTAGTAGGAGGAAAAGTTCTCAGTATTTGTCAAACTAAATAAGTGTCCTGATTATCTCTTTGAGCCTACTAAAAATACAACCTTCACAGGTATCTGTCAAATTTCACTAATATAAATTATCTCTTGTTGAAAACTAAAAATATCATAGTAAGCAGTGAACATCTCATTTTCATGTCTTTGACTTAAATAATAAATATTTTTGGACTATCTGGTATGTGCTTACCACTATAGGGAATACAAAGGAAAAAAACATGCAATCTAACTTTCTAAAATTCTTCTGAAGTCTACCCAACTCCTAGAGATTATAAAAGTGATTGTTAGGGATCATGAGTAGAGAATAACAGGAAAAAATCGTGTGTCAATGATATATTAGTTAACTTCCATTACTATGACAAATACTAGAGGCAATGAATTTATAAAGAAAAAAGGGTTTATTTGGGCTCATGGGTTTGGAGATTTTAGTCCATGATTGGCTGAGTCTGTTGTTTTTGGCCAGTTTTGACACATACTGGCAAGATTATTAGTTTGGAGCAAAGTCTGTCCCTCATGTGGGGAAGCAAAGGAAAGAGCAGAAGGAAGGGGCCTGAGTCCCACAGTAGCCTTCTAGGACACACCCGCAGCACCCTAAAGACTCAAAAAGCCCCACCTCTTAAAGGATCCACCACCTCCAATAAGACCAGTGCTTGAAACTAAACTTTTAACATACGATCTTTAGGAACATTTAAGATCCAAAGGATAGGAAGTAGGAAAATATGAAAAATATAAATGGTTTCAACATAAAGCAAATGAAATGCCTTAAAAAAACAAAGAGGAAATTCTATTTATTGGTTTTAATTTCAAATATGGTTCAGTTTTTAGGGCCAAATATCCAGTAGAATAAAACTAGTGAGAGCAAAATAGAATTTAGGAAAAAGAAGTGTGAAAAGTGAGATACAAAACTGAAACTCCGTAGGAGTTAAATGTTATCACGAAGATTCTACATATCAATGAGTTACAACAGTCATTAGCATATATTAAATGCTATGTGCTAGTCAGGTCTAATCTTAATTATGACCCTAGCCTATTAAAATATTAGTTAACTTAATCTTCCTGGTATCTATTTCATGAGTTTGCTGTTATTATCGGTGCTTAATTGATAAGGTGGAATAATTTGGTGAAGTTCACAGACCAAGTAAGCTATGAAGTTGGGCAATAAATCCAGCAGCCCAATTTTGAGCTTTTCTCATCTAGTACAAGGTACTTCCAGGGCCCAAATTAGAGGTCTAAGGAAACACAGAAGGAAGAAGTGGAGAGGCTGCTGTAGGCTGAGGGGAACAGCAAAGACTCCTGGATACTCTTTCATCTCTTTAGCATTCTGTTAGCATTTTTGAGGTGCACATTCATGGCTGGTGGGTAGCAGGGAAACCAGTTTTCCTAACATAGGCTACGTGAACAAGGTGTATTCAGGTTAGGATGTTTGAAAAAGGAAACCGGATACAGTAAGAGACTGCAAAGATAATTTGGAACTAGAAGATATAGCACTTTGAATGTTGAGGAATGGAGAAAATAATATGATGAATTTTATACATTAGACACAGAGGTAAGAAGAGCTCTACAGGAGAGATTGGAAAGGGGTCAGAGTAGAGGAGCAAGAACACAGCCCTGGCCTTTTCCAACAGTTACAGACTGGAGAGTGAAAACAGGAGACTCACTGCTCAGCATTGTGTGAAGGTGAACTAGGTGATGGTACCTGTGTGGGAAGGAATGTGCTTGCCGAATAGATTAACAGGTACATTCAAGATGCAGCAATGTGAGCCAGGAACAATAAGTGAGGGAACATAGTGTTGGGGTAAACTGCAGACCTGGGAACCAGAGCCCCTGGGCTGTGACTCTGCTCAGCCGCGTGACCTCAGACCAGTCATTTACCCACTTCCTGCTCAGCATTGTCATTTGCACATTCATTCTACCATCATCACGCTTGTGAGTATTAAGTGACAGGTGTGGGAAACAGTGCATCCATTATACCAGGTGTACACACATACTTTTGTTAAAAATTTCCAGAAAAACAATCAAGTTGTTGTTGAGGCGAATACCTCTTATAATCTTCATTCAGGAATTAAATAATTGGGAAGAATCACTCACATGTAAGCCTGGAGCACCACTCCTGCAGGAAATCTTGCATCTCACTTAATGAGCTATCTGTTTAAAGTAGATACCGTACATCCTTTTCAGTTTGGAAGTGCAATGAGGTAAGATGAGATTATAATACAGAGAACCATAAATACACCAAGTCGGTGGCTAAATTAGGCAATGTCTTTGCTAAAAGCACAAACACCACTGTGAGAAATAGAAGAAGAACCCACTTGAATTGTTCCAGCCGTGCTCTCTAGAAGAGGTGGCAGTGAAGGGGCTGCTAACGGAGTATGCAGCTTTCTGCAGCAGCAGCTGCGCTCCTGGTGACGCCAGGACACTCCTCACTTTGCCGACTTGTCCTGGGACTACTGCTACCTGGGAACTAATGCTTATTGAATGAATTCCCCAAAAGGAAAGAATCCTCAGCATGGGATTGCATGTGACACTGTATGAATCGTACTGAAATGCTATCCGCAGACATTCAGAAGTATAACTCTCTAGGCCACTTTCTGTATATAGGTAAGGAAACTGCTGAGCTTTGTTTTAGTTCTAGTAAAGTTCCCCATAATAATATGTGCTCACTAAGGACAGAGAGAGTGTTATATTAGGTCTTGGTCTCGATAGAAAGTGAAATGCATGTCACATGTTGAAGATTCAACTTTGAGTAAATAAGGAAAAAGCAGCTAGCTAGGAAAAACAAAAACCAGAAAACTGTAGTCTAACATTAACATTCTAGTGAGATCACATTTAATTAAGCAACAGAATAAGAAAAATATGCTAATGAATGACAAGATGGTGAGGTGCTACTGGAACGTGCAGAACTCCCTGTGAGTGTGTGCGTGTGTGTGAATGCATGTTTAGAAAGCACTGCAATTATCAAAATGCTAAATTTAAATGGAACACTGAGTGGAAAGTATGGTTTTATTCCTAAACATTGCAAAATTATATGTTATATATGAAACAAAAATAAATAGCACAAACACACAGAAGCTAGACTTTGTGTCTGTAAATAAAGTTAAATGTGAAGCATAAAAGAGAAACAGAAAAATTAAGAAAACACACACATCCATGCACACGAGTGTGCACGTGTGCACACACACACAATCAATTTTGATACTCCTAGGTAGGTTTTGAGAGCCATTCTACAATATTGTTAAGAATATTTCTCAACCTATCTCTAGGCATGGAGGTTTGTCACTGGCCTGTCCACTGAGTACTCAATATATGGCATCATTGATAGTGGATTTATCTTCTGTAGACTTAAATCATGTTAGGTGACATTTGAAGTGACTTTATGTATGAAGAATAGGAATATAACAGTGTAAATTCTCAAAAGACAGCTCAAATCACACTCATTAACCTATCGGGTGTCCTCCTCAAAGGCACATGGCATGTGCAATGCCTATAATTTCTAGAATATCACATTACCATAGAGGCTGTGAGAATGTATGTACTCCAAGTACTCTGTGGTGTATATCTTGCAGGCTATACTGTATCATTTTTACCTTTGGTATGTATTTGTTTTGTCTTCCCAGATAAACTATAAGTGGCATAACATCATACTGTGTGGGAGACAGGGCAAGATGACTCATCCAGAACCCTCTTTGCAAGGCCCAGTCTTGGGATTAACAACCAAAAACAACAATCTTGAGAAAAAAGCTGAGCCCAAACTTGACCCTTGCTTCTTTGAGCAGCAGCAGAAAGCAAAATACCCAAACTCACCACAACTTTTATTTAGTACCAAGCCTTCACACTCAAAATCTGAGCATGCATCAGGTAAGGTGGATATCCACAATAATCCCTGTAGGTGAAAATCCTATAGGGCAGGGCAAATGTCTGTCAATAATCCTAGTGCAATAATCCTTGTACTAGAAGGTCCTACCAGGAGGGGCAGATGTCTACAATAACTCCAGTAGTTGATCCTGCAGGGCAGGTGAGGGCAGACATCTAAAAGTTGTCTACAGTTCCCAACAGTATACTCTCAACATTTACCAGTTTTAACTATTATTATGCACCTCATAGTCATATCATAGTTCAATACGTATGTATGTATTCATGTTTATGTATTTTCATGTTGTACATTTTTCTGGGTAGAAGCTTCCAAGTGGTTTCTGGTCTCCTTGGATTCCAAATTTTAGGACATCACCTTTGTTTGAGTCATCTCAGGCTATAAGACAGTACCACGGCCTGGGTTGTTTAGACATTTTTTCCCCAGGGTTCTAGAAGCTGGGATGTCTAAGAACAAGGGTCTGGCAGATGTGATGCCTGGTTGGGGCCTGACATTCTAGCATAAAGACATCCACCCTCTCACTCTGTCTTCACATGGCTTCTCTCATGTGCTCACTGTTCTCATGAGGGCATTATTACCCATAAGGTAGGCGGCTCTGTTGTGACTGCATCTCAGCTCAGTCACCTTCCAGAAGCTCCTGCTCCGAATGCCATTACATGGGGTCAGGCCTTCAATTGATGAGTTTGCAGAGAAGCAGAAAGTCCCAGTATTGCCTTTCCCTCAGACCCGACCTTATATTACTTTTCTGCCCACCAGTTCTCTTTCTGTCCCTGAAAAAGCAAAGGGTAGTACTATCTCCAGGTCTTTGTATTTCTGGGGCCTCATTTTCCCCATGTTTTCTTGTCCCTTATCCTTACCTCTTGGTTCAAATATTGCCTCCTCCACAAGGTCATCCTAGACCACCTCTGGACACATCCACTTCTTCACCCTACTCTACTACATTAACTGGCCTTCTTTACTTCTCATTAGGGCTTCTCCCTATCTGAAGTTACCTTTGTTATGTTCTTACTGCAGCCATTGTATGGGTATTGTATGAAAGCTGCACAAACATTGAGATGTCTACTGTGTCTCATACTATTTTCAGAATCTAGAACATAATGTATGGTGTACACATGTGTAGATATATAATACACTTCACATGGTAGTATTACACGTGATATATATATATATATATTTTTCAATCTGGAGATATTTAACTTTTATAAAAATGCCATTATATTTGCATATAAACCTACACAAACCTCCCTTATGCTTAAAACATCTTTATATTATATCACCCAGTACATTATGTGTACCACATGAATTTATTGTTTAGGAAATAACTACAAGATAAAAATCTGTACATTATCAGTACAGATGTAACTTTTTTTCAAATATTATTAATACTCAGTTGGGTGAAACTGTGGACTTGGGAGTCATGGATCAGGATGGGCTGAATATTTTAATATTCAGCAAAGGAACCTGAACATCCTGGATATTTACTAATATTGCATGATAGTAGCAATGCTAATAAGGAAAGTAACAAAATAATTTCATCACCTTTTTTTTGGTGAAGTTGTGTCACATGGGTTTTTTGTTGTTGTTATTGTCCGTTTTCAGTTAGCATTCTCTATCTCTTTGTTTTCCTTATTACCGTCTCTCTCCCAGAATCACTTTGGTCCAAGACCATCAATCAGTGGTTAACGGCTCATTCATTCCAGCGTGGCTAAGCCTATTAGACCAATGCAAGGTATGGACAGAGGAAGGAGATGGGATATCTAACAGGAGCATAACAGAAGAGATAAGTAGGTAGGAAAATATCTTTGCTGGAAATTGGAAGTTTTCTTGACACTGCTGGCATTAGTCCACAAAGGTAATACTCTTAGTCGCCTGGGACTGAGCTCTGAGATTTCCTGCCTCAAACAGGGAAAAAAAGATGGAATCTCTCTTGTCTGCCCAAGTGACACACCTTTTAGTACATGAGTCATTGTTTGATTGTTGCGCTTTATTGCATTTCAGGGTCTGATCTAAGGTAAAAAAATTCTCAGAACCAACTTATTTAAAACAAAGAACTCCAGTTATGCCATTTTTTTCACCACAGTTCATCTATGTCCGATGTCAACTATTAGTTCCCAATGAGTGGACAAGGCCAGGATGTCACAACAACTCAACATTCATATCTGCTTATGAATAATAAAAATGCAATTCAGACATATGCTTTCTCATTCCGAGATCCTCTCATTCTGGGCTCTCGCTCTTAATGCACAATGTTAATGTCAAATGTGTTTGCTTTAATTATGTTAATAGGTTATGTTGGAAGGTTGTCCATTTAGTCTTAACATCATAAAATAGCACTTAGATTGTTATTGTCACTTTCTGCACACAAACAAGAACTTGATTAACAGTAGCTAGCCATGAGAAAATAAATGCTCTCTGAAATGCAGACATTTTTAGTGGATAAGCACTAGGTGTCACTAGCAGACCCTCCACTACGATTATCCACATTGTGGGCAGACTGCTAGCTGAGACGGACTGAGGGGAAAGACAGGTAGAAATGGGAAACTTCTCATTCAACACATGATGTGTCTTTGTTTAAAACCAGACACGTATTTTTTAAAACAGCTTAGTGAATTACAGGGAGTAACGAAGTAACCTAAATAGAAGACCATCACTGTATTTATTAGGAGCTTAAGAAAGCTCTGTAAATATTTGTAAATAATATTTTCCTATTGAATTTTAAAAAATTTTTGGACTTGTAATTTTACCTCTTTTCAGTATTCACTGTCTTGCATAAATAAAAGTTATTTCTGTGAGAATAGAAATGGTCTATACTTTTAAATAAGTGGTTCATACTTTTAAAGACTTCCACACTGAAGAATACAAATGAAAATAATCATTGTTCTGACTACCTGGAAGTTGATATTTTACTGCATAAAATTAGACTTGAATAACATACTAGTACAAATCACAATTATTAATTTTAATGCTGCTCCTGATGGCATTTTGCTTTTGTAAGCAGATATTCTGTGATTAAGTAATTACTCCACATTGCATTTTCAGGTAGTCAAATGAATGCTGAGTCTGTCTGATCTTTGCCTGGCTTAAAATATGCCACATGGCTTATTTGCACATCTTGGGACTTTTCGCTACTCAGTGAAGATAGAACTGTTCATATTTAAGACACCACAGTGACAATTTTCACACTGATATGGAGCCATTTTGCTGATTGCAGTAACTGTCCCTTGGATTGTGAAGAGATTTGATGGCTATGACCAGGTATACTACTGATGAAGTAATAGTTGTTTAAACTGGGTCTCTTCTTTTTCATTAAAGCATAAATGTCAGAATACTCCAAAATATGCTTAAATTCAATTGCATATGTAAATTTTCTTTAAGTTCATATATAAATGCAATCTATTGGACATTTTTTGCTTTAATACAGTATAGCAGGACAAATACTAAATATGAATCTCAGCTTTTATTGTTTTATGCATTGTGTGATTAGCTACTTCATTAAATATCTGAAATTTAGAGTCAAAAAAGTTGATTTAAAATTATTTCAGAGTATTTTTTTCAGTACTGAGGAGTTAATGCAAGACCTTCACACAGACCTACTTCTCCAGCTGGAATATGATTCTCCCTGCTTCAGCCTCCCAGAAGGCTGGGATTCTAGGTACATGCCACCATGCCTAAACGGAAACACCTTATCTGTGATTAACTTTTTAAAGGATTACAACATATATAATCTTTCTATGCTCTTTTTAACCAAATTACCTCTTTTTGTAGTCCAAAACGTTTTTTTTTTTTTTTTTTACTCTTCTTATTTGGACAAAGGAAAAGATACAGGTTTCCTAATGACAATCCTATTACCAACCTTTTATCGGGACCCAGGCTGAACTGTGAATTTATCCAGAATGTGTCTGAACCTTACTTATCAACTGAAAGTCCAGTGAAGAAATCTGCTCCAATTGTAGGTACCTCCACATTTCCTTCCACTTCAAACTTTTCCCATTTGTAGGAAAAGTTGTGGCTGGGCTTCTAAATATGCTTGAGACAATCTAGGTCCTTTCTCTGTCTTCCTGTCTCAGCTTTTCAGAACATTCACACTATGTCTGCAATCCACGTTCCCACATACCAGCACGAAACATGAATTAATCCCCTTATGAAATCTTCTAATCATTTTGGATACCATGCCAGCACAGTATAGAATTTTGTATATTCATTCCTCTTTCATTTTGCTGTTACAAGTTAACAGGGAGATAATTTAAAGTTAAAAAATACATATGTTGAGTTTCTATTACATTCCATATCAAGTGAGAAATGGGAGAACAGTAGAGGTTTACACAGAAGCCCTGATTTTAGAGACTTGGAGTATTCTGTGGGTTATATCCTCATAAACTGATTCATTTAATATTGTAATGAACATTCCTATACACCAGTCTCCTCACCTCTGATAGGAGAGTTAGAAGATACTATCTTTATCATAATGATCTACAAATAAGAAAGCTTATTCACTTTGTGGAGAGGCAAAGGATTGATAATTTCTGAGAATTTTCTGAGAATTCCTGTTAGGCTGGGCAAAGGGACCATGCAAGACTGTGGACAGTAAGTTCAGACCCTAATACACACATGAGTGTGTGTTTATCGCACAGATGAATGCTAGGGCACACATTGAGTGAGTTGCATGCTGCCTCTATAGTCAGAGCTGTGGAAGACAGCTTCCATTTTGGCTTCTCAAGTGCACAGTCTCTGCTGAATAATCTTTGTTCTTGTTCTGCTCAATTATACACCAAACAGTAAGACATTGTCACAGTTTTTCTTCTTTGCTTTTTTCTTATTTATTTGCCTTTTGTTTTTGCTGTACTGGGAATGATGAACTCAGAACCTTTCTCTTGCCAGGCAGGTGCAGAGCCATTGAGCCACATCCCTGGCCCTGCACTTTTTTCTTGATAGAATCACATTTCTTATAAGATTCTCATTGGCAGTCCTTAATGAAAACCTGCAGCAAAGATAAAGCATAGAAGAATGTTATGGAGTTAGGGGTCACAGTCTTCCAGTGCAACTGCAGATGGAGGTCCTGCGAGTGGTTCTGACAGTCTCCAGCCGTCACTCCGGTCACTGGGTCAGCTCCAGGCCCGTGTGAATCCCCAACGCTATGACAGTGTTCCACAGTGCATGTGATGGTGTCTCGGGGACCAGATCAGGCAGGATGCTGGAGCGTCTGAAGCTGGTGATATGAAAGATAAGTTTGAACTTGGTGCCACAGACCAAACATGAGGCTTTAATATCAGTCATCACAAACAATGGCAAAAGAACCTGATGTTCATACATAGAAGATATATTACCCACCAGGAGGGAAATCTGTGAGGAAGCCACCCCAACACTTACCCCGACTGAAAACTGAATAGTGACTTATCCCCATGAGCAAGTAAGTTCAAAGGGATGGCTCTATCAACATGAAACTGGGTTGACCTTCGAGGGCCTTGTACTTCTAGCGTGGAGCTTCAGAATTGCGGCATTTAGGGTTCCATCAGTGCAAGGAGAGCGGAAGTTTTGCCACTGCCCCGAAAAGTTGGTTTTCGTGACTGAAATGTATATATTTGCCTTGAGACTCACACATGTTCTTGAGTCACAGAATCTGTGTCCTACACAGAACTCATACCATCTCTCTACTGGCCGCAAACCTTGCTCATAACAGAATCACAAGAGAGTGTGAGACTTTCAACATATGGATCACTTTGCTTCACTCTTTGGGTGAGTATTTCAATTTGGTCAGGATGGCGCTTATCGAGAAGTAACACAAACTAGGTGACTTAAAACAGCAATCAAAAGCATTGTCTCACAGTTTGGGAGGCTAAGAATCTGAGACACAGGTTTGGGGATGGCTGTAGATTTCACTTTGAAACGTACAGGGAATATTTCTTTGCCTCTTTTTATTTAATGGCACTTTCCCCTATTTTTAATTTATTATTTATTTGCTTACTTATCATACTGGGTCTGAATACAGGGTCTTTTCGCTGAGCTGCATTTTATACCCCAGCTCTATTTTTATTTTTGAGACAGGGTAACTGCACAGGGTAGCTGGGCTCAAACTCATGCTCCTCCTGCCTCTGTCTCCGGGGGTGTTGAGATTACAGGTGTGAACCGCTGTGCGAAATCTCCGTGATCTTCGACATTCCTCCTTCTGACACTGTGTCCTTCCAGTCTATGCTGCTGTCATCACACAGCTTTTGCTCCTGTGCCCTGTCTCTGGGACCCTTCTCCTCTAATACAATCACCGTTCTATCGGATTCAAGTCAAGTCCTTAATCCTTAAGGCTGGAATCCTCGCCTTAGGTATGCCGTGTCTGCAAAAATCTTACTTCCAAATAAACTTACATTATTCAGTCCCAGGAGTTAGAACTTGACATGGACAGAATTCAATAATATCATCAGTGTTGGAGTGAAATTTGGGAATCACTTAGGTGATGTGGAGTAGCCGCATTTGACAACATATCTATAATTATTCCAGTCCTCCTTTTCCACAGAAGAATAAGTGGAGAGCTAGCAATATCTGCAGAACTTTTAAGTGATGGAGTCAAAACATGAATAAACCATGTACATATTTGCATAAAATGAAACCCTTTAGAATTTCACTTTAATCATCATGATAACAATGATGCTTCCTTGAACTGGGATTAGAGCCACTTGAAGCTCTTCATTTTAAACTCTGTAGAAAAATACTGTATTTGGAAACCTATTGCATAATATCCAACCTAAGCACTTCTATTGGAAAACTTCTGGCAGCAGTATTCAGGTTTTCATGTAAGGCTGAATAGATAAAACACATTTGCAACTGCAAAGAAACAAACAAATGCATAGGCAGATACAGTTTATCTAAGAAAATGAATCACTTTGCTGGATTCTTTTAGAGATGCAGATATCATTCAGGGAAACACACTCTATGGGTAAATGTCACTGATTTAAATAAAGTAGTTCTTAGGATGCGGAGCTGTATATGGAAAACTGAATGATAAAATAAATGCAGAGTAGTCCAAGTCCACTTCCTGACATACGTGCCTCTTAAAATCCTTTCAGCCTCACTCAGAGCCATAAAGTTTTGTCAAGTATTAATAAAATGAATTCGGATACACACTTACAGTTCAGAGGTGAGGACCTATATGTGCTTCCTCTACAAATGGAATCCCAGCCAACCACTGTCACCAAAGTATAAAATGTTTGAGACACTCACAAAACATGAGCAAAGACATTGAAATAAGGACTAAATAGAGAAACCTTGGCATCTCTCCTCAAATAGGCAAGTCACAGCAGCATCTTTACAAAACATATAGAAAGAATTGAGGTCTGTTTCGGATGACATAGAACCCAAGGAACTTAATTCAGAATAAAATTGAGTATTCTCTGCCCATCCACTCCCATAAATTAAAAATAAACTTCTAACTGCTTTTCTTAGTACAGCTTGAAAACCTGAAAATATGAAGTCTGAAATGTTTTAAAGTCTGAAATGTTTTGAGTATTTACTTGAACCATGTGTCCTGGTCACTACACCTGACCTTATGTGATGAGTCATAGTCAAACTCAGGCACATGAAAATGAGGTGCACAACTAACGCATGTTATGTATAGGGGTATTTGAAATTTGCATGACTTTTGAGTTTAATCTGAAGCCTTATCCACTAATTACATATTATACATAAATGTTATAAATTCCAAAATAATCTAAACCCTGAAAGGGTTTAGGTCCCACACATTTTGAATAAAATATACTAAATGCATATTAAAATAATATTGTCAATTGTAGAGGCATGCATGAATAGGGACAGTGTACTCTGTGAGGACAAACATTTACAACCAGTCTATGAAATGATCAGAATTGGGAGGCACCTGTTAAAATAACTTAATGAACATAACTTAATGAAGAAAAATGATCTTGAAAACCAAAAATTCACACCCAGAAGAACTTAAATGTGTGACATGTAAATTGAATTTTCCATCTTTTCTTATAATGAAATCATCTTAAATCTTGTCTCAGTTTTATTTTTTAAAGGCTATAAAAGTAGATTGTGATATAACTAATGTGTTGAGACAATGCCATGCTATGCTATATATTATAAAGATATCAAAAATGAAATCATTTTCAGAACACCAGTGGTTGGCTACCCAAAATAAGAGATAATTCTTAAGCAAAAGAGCAAAATGTATCTTTTTGGTGTCGACATCTCTAAGAATTGAGAGTAAATCGGAAACAGTTGAAAAGTTGAATAATGAAGATTTTAAAAGGGGAAGTTTTGTGGATAGTAGGTCAGAAATAAAACAGAAAAGTGAAGGTCAGGTCTGTTCAGAAGTTGAATATGGAATGTTAGAGGTGAGGGTCACGGATCCCAGAGCCAGCATCATAAACTTGTCAGATTTATTGAAATAAGAACTGCTTCACACATCCCTAAATTGACTGAGTCAGAATATTCTTCCTCTCTACATTCTATTGAATTCTTCCCACTGGTTCTTATGTGCATTTAAGTTTAAAAGACAGTGCCTTAAGTGTCATAAAACATAAAGAGAAGTTCAAGGGTGGCAGACAGAAAGAATATAAAGAAGTTGGAGAAAGTGGAACTGAGTGAGAAATTGTAGTTTGTAGTTGAAAAGTTTATATGAATTTCTTTAAGAAATCGAAAAGATAAAGAGCAAAGGGCAAGTTCATGCATAGATGCACCTGATTCCAGTAAAAGACAAAGAAATCAATGTTTTAGAGGCAGAGCTACAGATTGAGAGGACAGTGGCAGAATAAGACTGACAAAAGGAGCAGTGTACTTAGAAGTGGTGAGTATTGCTGGAGTGGACTTCTAGGAATGACTTTGATTGACAAGCATGAAAAAAAGGGATGAAATGTTAAATTTTTAAGGATGAAGGGGAAAACTGAGTGTATGAAAGGCCCCAAAGACCTTAGAAATTAGGCATTCTCGACATCTCCTTGTATTGTAGGGTCAAGCCTTGGTAGGCAACTTAACCATTGTGCGAGTAACACAAAATGTGCTTAATGCACACCTACATTAGAAATGTATCATAAGGTACAATTCAACCTTGTTTGGCAGTGTAGTTGTGTGAATGTTGCAGAGTGAACCTGACACAAACCTGAACGACGTGGGTCAATGGACTGTCTGTAAGAAGCTGTGTCCTTGAACATGGGGCCTTGAAAGGCAAATGAGGACATTGTCCCCTCCTCTTCCTTTCTCTGATTCTTTCACTGACACGAATGAGGAACTTCCTTAGGTTGCCTGGGACATAAATTATGTAACAGAATACAGAAGACAATTGACTGAAGAAAAGCGTCACTGAGGCCGCTAAGTCCTATGGGATTTGACACCTGATGATGGCAGTTTTAAAGTAACACCACATATTCAAGCTTCTGTTTCAGAGAGATCATTAGAAGAACAGGTAAAAGTGTCATTTTAGAGGACCTGCTTTGTGATTAGGGCAAATAAAATGAGAATCTGGCAGCACTGGCAGGTTGGGGCAAGAGAATATTTTGAGCAGAACTGAGCTAGTCTGTTAACGAGTAGTAAGCAAGTGTCTGCTAGGTGACAGCTGTTCAGTGCATGCCACGTGGAGGGTGGCTGAATGTGCTGGTTGTTGAACAGAGTTTCCTGAAATCTTTCAGGGGAGCAGGATTAAAGGAGAAGTAGCTTTGACCCACAAGTTATGGGAAGGCTGTTCCGAGTATGGAATTTGAACTTGGTTATGAATGAAAAGGGCATTTTGAGAAGCAGACATTGAGAAGCAAAGATGAAACTGGTTGGGTAGATTAAACCAATGGAACAGCAGCCTGGATATGCCAGGTGAGAGAATGGGAAGTCAGCTTGTCTCACTTAGCTAACACTGAGGCTGGACTAGTTGCAGTGGAAGATTAAGGTAATCTGAAGGATACAACATTTCTAATGTCTTTTCCACCTTTTCAGAAACACCATTTTCCTTCTCTCTGCTGACTTTCTGAAGGCTTAGATAATTCAAATGTTGTATTACTTAGTAAAATTGTTTCATCTAACTAAATTTAAACCAAGCAAGGTGTTTTAAAGCAGGTGGATTTTCACATTGAAGGAATATATTTTGTTTCTTGTGCTTCTGTCCAGCATTGTTTCATTATGATTTTTGTATCATGTATTCTGTTATATTTACAAAGAACAGATGACAGTGGATTCCTGACTTTCCCCATGGTCTTTTAATGCATTTAAATCCTCTTTTAAACTTACGGATTTTCATGCATTAGCCTTAGCCCTAGCAATGCTCCATAATGAGGATTTTAGCTACATTTTATGTGATATGAAGGATAAAATTTATAGAGTAGTTGCTATGCTCTGAATGTCCTCCCCAAAACTCACTTTGGAATTTAATCCCCATTGTGTGGGATTATGGTGGTGGGAACTTAATCCTACTATGGTATTTCAAGGGGGCACCCTTGGGAGATAATTAAGGTAAATGAGGCCACAAGAGTAGAGGTCTCAGCCATTAAGACTGAGACTTTACAACAAGAGAAGTGAGACCTGAACTAGCACCTTACATCACTCTGTAATCAGCTTTCCAGCCATCATGGGCTGAGAATTTTTTCACTCATTCTAGTGATCCCAGTCATGAGTACAATGCTTGATACATATATATTCAAGTAATGTTTTAAAATAATGGGTATCTTAAGTATGTCAGTCAGATTTTTATCAATAGGACAAAATTTTTCAGATAAACCAATTGAAACAAGGAGAGGGTTATTTTGCCCAGTGTTTCAAAGACTTCAGTGGACAGTGGGTTGGCTTTTTTGTTTTTGAGCTGGTAGCCAGGCAGAAATGTCATGTTCAGTTCATGGAATAAAGCTACTCACTTCATGGTGGCTAGGGAAGCAATGGGGGGACAAGAGCCCAAGATCCCCTTCAAGAGCAGCCCTGAGAGGCCTAGGGTGCTGGCATACGTACCACTGATCCATGCCATGTAGGTTTGCATTAAGCGCATTTTGTGTTACTATTAAAGAGTAGGGTGGGGCCTTAGGGATGCAGTGAGCGGTCACAGGAGCATTTCATAAAATTTTTCAGGAAAATGTAAAGATTTGATGAGGACCATTCACTCACTATAGGCTAAGATTTGTTATAAGTTGGTACATGGTTTAAAAATAAATCGCACTATGTGTCAGTTATTCAGAAATCCCTATTTTGCGTATTTAGGATGTGATTGGGTCAAGATTTTTATAACTCATATTGTGTTATTATCTGCGAAAGCATTTTACACTGCTCATTTTCTCCTATATTGAAGTCTTTTTATATAGACTTTTTTTAGATTAAATGACAAAGAAATTTGATAGGAATATACTTGTACTTGTTCTGGATGACTATATCATATTATTTTGTTTCTTATTGCAACTACATATTCTATGTTAAATGCTGCTTACATTACAGAGAAATCATTTGCATTAAATCAAACATTGTATTATTATTTCTCCTCTAAAAGCATAAAGCAGGTATTTAATCAAAAAGAAGACATTACCAATTTCAGATGTCCTTGTCTTTTAATTTGCAGTTTACACATTCCCACTAATAGCTCATTCAAATCTGTGCTAATATAGCTAATGATTTAAAAACATTTTAAAATCAATTTAAAGGCTAAGATTGAATAGGCTTGTTTATCTCTTTCTATTCAATTTCTACCTAGTGGTACATGAATGGTCTCTGCTTTTTTGTATTTGGTATTCCTTTAAGGAAAAGCATAAATTCTTTTTGCAGAATTTTTCTCCTCTAGGTAAAGGATAAAATTTTGGTGCTTTCCTTTGCGTTACTCCATGTTATCGCAGTATCTAGTTATTGTCTGCTTTTCTATGTCACACCTATTGTTTAGCAGAGACAGGAGCAGTAGCACAGGTATCTCAACTGTCTTTAAAACTAACTGTCTCTCTGCTAAACAATTGCAAATGCACAAATGAATTAATCATTAAAGACTCCAAGGGGCAATTTCTAAGTTAAACTTACAACAATTTACTAGACTGAGTTTTCCTTCTGCATAAAAATATCCTCTTGATTAGAGTGAGTCCATTACAAAATCCAAAGCGAAAACATTCTATGCAAGTGTTACTCCTTCCATTGAGCTCAAGACCGGCCCAAGCTCAGTGGTCAGAAGAGGTTTTAGAAAGAAGTGGTTCTCAGGAGGTAAATACCTATAACCTTCCCATGAGAGACAGAGGTCTCAGGCTTGGGTGGAGAGAGCTCAGGGAGCTCAGACAGTAGGCATCACTCTAGATTTGCCCTGAAACTGAGATTTCACTACTTCTACAGATGGTTATTTGTAAAATCAAGCATGTTCCTGGAGCTGGGGACTGATTATCCACTGTTGAAAGAATGACCAAGTCAGAAAGCACAAGGAGGCATCAGATACTGAGCAAAATCTGTGGCACACCCAGGCTTCCCAGTCACCTCTGAGGGCCCCAGGCACAGGCTGGGACACAGTAAGTTAATTTGTTAGGGCTCTTATTTGGGTGCTTGGTGCTTTTCATAGACTTCTCAGAAGAGCATTTTCTATAGTCCAGTGTTCATAAGTCAATAATGACATAGTCTTATTGATCATTTTTAAATTTTCTATACATGTGTGATGGAAATCCCCCAATGTAAATGTTTTCTTTAGTATTCCTTGCATAAAAATGCCAATCTTCCTGATCCACACATACAAAGTATTTATACTTTCTCCCTTAGTTAATCCTTTCTTAAGATGTCAAGCCTTTTATGGTCCACAAAGAGAAAGTAATATTTGATTAGTCACAGAAAACTAAAAGTACAGTAGTGGTACAAATACAAATGGATACAGAGAGTTGCTTTGTGGACTCTCTAGGAAAGACAGTGCTCCTATATTAGAACCAGCCCTTTTACTTGCATGTATATGCATAGCAATCAGAACCATAGTTCTAGCAACTACTGTTTTTCTCACTCTTTGGGTATTGACAGAATTAAAAATGTCATTCTTTAAGGTAATACACAAAGATGTACCAGTGGGTAGACTGAGGTGTTAATTTTAAAAAGTGTGGTACAGTGATCTCCCTAGTGAGGATCAGCTGACACAGAACTATAGTTTTCTAGTATGCTATGGTGATGTAAAATGACCCTCTTCACTGCTCTAGACCATGATGGAAATTTGGAAACAGGAATATATAGAAAAAAGAGAAGGCTCTTAGCTAGACAAATGAAACAAAAAATAAAGGAATTGAGTGTGAAGGGCATGGCTGTGTCATTTCAGAGGTTTATGATCCCAGAGACTTAACTCAGGGAGAGACTAAGAAACCAGAAAAATCCAGTGATGAATGAGCTTGTTGCTGAAGCAGTGAATCAGAACACAGCGGTCCTCAGAATAGGATGCGTGTTATCTGTGTCCTCCCTGAACTGTGACCTGGCTACTGGGAACATTCCTATTCATAAGAAAATGAAAAGCATGAGCAGCAGAAATAACCTCTCTTCTTTCCTCTGTTTAATTAATTCCTTGTTGTATCATCTCTTTGTTCGACACCCGGACTCCTTTCCAGACCTCGCAGCATCACCATGATCCTAAACTTCCCCTGGGGAATCCAAGCAGGGGCTGAAGAAACTCCTGATTTGCACAGTTAAGCTTTGGATGGCTGTGTAAACAGGGATCGTTCCCTAGCCAGTCTTGTCTCAGACAGCTGGGACCAGAAAAGAAATGACCAGGCAATGAGTCCCACATCCTTACATCGTGCACAGTCATACCCAGACCTCTGGAACCTGCAACATCTGCACTCACCCTAACGCGGCTCGTGTTCTATTTAAGCTACATCAATAGATGAAGGGCAATGCTGAGCTTAAAGGACAAGAGAACAGCCCGAGGGGATGGGCTAGGAAAGGCTTTTCCTTCCCGAAAGCCAAGTGAGAAAGAGAAGAGAGCGAGGTAGGCAGAGTAAAGTGAAGTCTGGGGCCTTTTGTAACAGTTTACAAAGATGACATTGAAGAACTCTTAGTTTCAAACATAAGAATACAAATGGAGACAAAGGCAACAGAGAGATGAAAGGGGAATGTGAGCCACGGTGCATGCATAGCCTTCTCTCTTGTTATCTTTACCAAATGAACCAGGAGAGAAGATAATTTAGTGCCTGTATTTAATCATCATGGGCAATGTTAGCTTGAGCAGTCAGTGACTATCGTAAAATATGCAGCCAGTAACTGAAGCTGACATTGGCCTTCTCAGAGTTACCTAACTATTTCGCAGCTTCTCTAATAAGGCTTCTCCTTAAAGAAATTTCACCTTTCCACTCAAGAAATGACATCCTTCTGATTCCTCAGTTCCTTCTGAGAGTCTCGTGGAAAGAAATTTTTGAATTCTAAGAAGCTACTTTTAACTGAAAATAGCAAATTAATTCCAAAAAAAGCTATACTATAGAATAAATATTGGTGAATAACTTTGTTATCACCTATTATACCTGATTTTATATGAAGGAGATAGATAGATAGATAGATAGATAATAATTTTCAAAGATAAAAACCTCCATGGGCCAAGGATTTAGCTCAGTGGTTTCAGCCTCAGCACTCAGGAGGCAGAGTCAGGAGGGTTGCTATGAGTTTAAGGATAGCCAGGGCTGCATAATGAGTTTGGGGCCAGCCTGAACTACAAAGTGAGACCTAATCTCAAAAAATAAGATAAAACCCTAGTGTATATATACATTTATAAGTGTTAATTCTTATAAAAATTTGAAAAATCAAATATTAAAAGCCATCATTTTTTTTTACAATATACTTTTTTTAAATGAGGAAAAAATAAGTGGTATAAAAAGAGTTCACTAAAGTGTTTTCTGTCAATATTTAATTCACAGCCCTTTGTAGAAATGCAATAGTTTTATTTAGACCCATGGAAACTACAACACAAAGTGAAGCATGTCTTCAGAATTATCAATTATGAAATACAAAAATACCTTCCAATGAATTGTTTTATGACATTTTCTGCTAAATCACCATTATAAACAACCTCTCATGTGTCTCAACTCCTGTTCGTGCATCTCAAATACAGAAATAGTCAACCCACAGGTAGTGTGATTCTCAGCTCATTTAGCAGTTAGAGAATACTTGGTATGAGGGGGAAATACTCAGGTAAACACACTTTCCAAAGGTAAGTCAGGAGCCAACCTTCCAGATAAATTGAACTCCAGGGTGAATTCATTGTTTTCAGCTAAGCTGCTGCCTGCAGGCTTTGTGGATTAACCCAAGAATGTTTGTGAGTCTGCCAGTCCCTAAATAGAGTACTTGCTGTGTGGTATATTTTACTAGGGTCTTGGGAAATGAAGCAATATTTCCTACAGCTATCAAAAATATATCAAGAAGACCCCAGTTGTGAAATGGAACTTTAATTTCTATATCTTGAGACTTAGAAAATCTAAAACTGAATTTTTTTAACGTGTTGAGGGAAGATTGTGTCTTTACTTTGAGAAAAGGTCAAAAACTCACTGGCAAGAGTCCTTCAAGGTGTTGCCATGAAGGAAGTGAAGCAGTTGTATTTTATTTCTAGATGTGTATTTATCCATTGGTTCCTTATTTATGATTTCCTTATTAATAACTCTATGAAAGCCTTCCTTAAATACCCAACCTCTTCAGTTTTGTTACAAAGAGCTGTATTGGAATGTAAAAAAAAAAAAATAGTGACTGCACAGATCAGAATGCTGTTGCCAGAAAAATCAAGGAATCCCCCGAGGGAAAACTACAGTTAGAGACTTAGAGTTGGGGCTGGAAACTTGTTTTCCTGTTTATGTGGAGAGTCCATATTCATGGCTAGGTTTTCAGCTAGGGTTTGATTTTTATTGAATATGGCAGTGGTTTCCCTTATTATTATGTAGTGCAATACTTTGTGCTAGGTCCTTGAAACAGAATAAGACATGGTCATTGATACAAGGGACATCAAGTGATTTTGACTAATTTCACTTTCTTTCCTCATCAAAGAAATTTTAATTTGATGGACAAATATGTAGTTTTGTCAAAATGTAAGTCATATTTTAAAATGACAATGATATTTGCATAAAAATTTCACCTAATCTTTAATCTTCCTGTTCCTCACTTCTCCATACTCCTGGATCAGAAATAGATTGGAGCTAAAGGTGAGAAACAGAGAAACACAATAGCTAATTTTTAAGGCCCTCTAAAAATAGCTGTTGCAAAGTGACTACATCTGAGTGTGTATATAGACTTGGCTGCATAGAAATTTTTAGGCTTCCTAAACCTCAGTGGAAAAAAGTAGCTTCCAGGTTTAACTGGGAAAAAGTGGCTTCCAGATGATTCTCCTGGCTCATCCAGGAGCAATTACTCAGAGTTGTAGCTTCCAGCTCGAGGAGGTGCCACAGCATCCTCCACCTTCACAAATATGTTGTGCTGAAGAAGTTAATGGTTGAAGCTACTGGAGTTCTGGGGCAACCTTGAAGGAGTAACATATTACACATCTTTTCTCTTGACTGATTTAGTTGGGATACCAAGGGAGATCATCAACTGATTTTTGGATGTGGCTTATACTTTCTCTAGAGTTAGCTTTTGTCCAGGTGCTGCTGTGCATGTGTGACTTTAGAAGCTAGTGTGCCTTGCCCCTCTTTTGTATCCATGACACCCAGGCATGCCTTCAACTTGAATGTGCATGCTCACCCTCACCCCAGAGTATAAACTTCTACCTCGACAGTTCCTTGCCATTTAGTTAGAACTGATATCTCAATCCAAATTCTCACCCTTTAGTGCAGTATTCACAGAAGTATTTCCTATACAACATTAATGCCCTCAGTTTCTAGGGAAAAAATCAATAGGAAACATGGTTTATTGGTTAGGTGAGTCATAGCAAGCCTTGCTCTAAAGAATGCGGAGTAAGATGTTTTATTCAAATATTTCTTAAAACATTCAAGAGTGAAATGAAAGAAGTGAATGAATCCTCAGATTTGTCTGAGTCCTGGTTCAGGCTTTTAGTAACTTTGACCTTGAACAAGTTATTTAACCACAAAAAGGATTAATTTACTTATCTATAAAGTAAAGATACAAATTTCCATGCCTCAGAAGTGTCAGCAGATTCAGCAAAATAAAACATCTGAAGCAGTGATGTTTGCTATTTGTTTTGAAATGTATTTTGTAACACTATGCTTCTACAGTCTCATGCAATTTAGATTATGGCTTTGGCATACTGAAAATGTAGACTTACTTTCAACCTACAAACAAAGCAATGGCATCGCTGTTAGGTTTTAATTCCACTTAATCATTCTTCTATTAGCTGCTCCATTGGAATCACACAGCCAATCTCCAGGAATTATCTGACCACTTCATACCCTTTTTATATGACCTTAGTCTTATCTGCTACTGGTCATTGGTTTTTCTATTGGAATTATATAGACCTCTTAATGGCCCTGTGCTAATGATGTCAATGTGTTTGAAAATATTGGACAGGTAAACCAGCACCTCCTGCACTCCATGCCCACTCTTGCTGAGAAGCTGAACCTCAGCAGAGGCGCTGTCCTTTGCTCCTGTAGTACACTGAGTTGAACTGCTGATTTTCATTGCGAGGACCATCAGGATATCTGAGTTCCAAGTTTCCAGCCATTTAACTTATTTATTGTCACATCATCCATCTTCTTCAGAATGCCATAAATAGCTCTACAGAGGTCACCATCTCAGAGATGGTTCAAGTGTTAGCTTCGGTCCAAGCAGAGCGCCAAGTAAATCATATCATTCTATCCTGTTTCATAAGAGGTCACATTTCTAGGATAGAGGAAACTCTTAACATTCTTTATATCATACTTTGAAGTATGCTCTTGGGAAAAATGAAAAACTTGTGACTAAAGATAAACTCGATGATACAGTATTCTCTTTCTCTCTGTCTGTGTGTCTCTCAGTCTATGTCTCTGTCTATCTGTCTTACTCATCTCAAAATAGCCATTGCAGATTTAAAATCACTATAGGAAGATTCAGAAGTCTGGTTGCATATAAACCTGATTCTCATTCTCTCTCTCTCTCTCTTTCTCTCTCTCTCTCTCTCTCTCTCTCTCTCTCTCTCTCTCTCTCTATCTCTGACTCTCTGACAGGGTCACCCTCTGCTACTGAGCTACCTTTGAGATTATTATATACCCCAGCTTTGTATCAACCTCAAGCTCACAACAGTTCTCTCTCAGACTCTCAAGTTCCAGGATTATAAGGGCATTACAGGTCCAGCTGATTCTCTTTTTAAATTAGAGATCTCTTTTTAACATAAAAGTTAAATAATGTTTGTTGTTTCCTATTAGGCATATAGGATATTAAAACTGATTGTCTAAAACCTGTGGAAAAAACTGACTACTTTCAATGCTTACAGGGTGCTTTGGAGTCTGAGAAGAAAGATAATGATCATTTGTAACCATGCAGCCCATGTCAGGTATCGAGTATATATCATGCACCAGGCTTTTACGCAAAGGCCCCAAAGTAGCACTGAAGAGCTGTATTCTCAAAAGTTTGCTTTCTAGTGTCTGGGGACTCACACTATGAAAGACAGATTTTAGGCAGCAGATATCTGATGCTCCCACACACAATGCAGGACTCACAGAAAAGGGGCTGGTGGGCTGGAGTCAAGCATGATGGCTTTCTTGGATGATGTGAAGTTGGTCAGGAACTTCGAACTCAGGTAAACTGACTTAGAAAAGAAAAAAGGGAGATTTGGAGAATGAAGAAAAAAGTGGCAAACTGTATAATGCATAGAAGACCCATGAATATTGGGGATGAAATAGACTCATAAAATAGGTGACCAGTAGTTTGAAGGAAGTTGACCATTGATCTTCATGGATATATCATGGGTGCTACTAAAGATAGTTTAGACAAGAAATGGAGTTGGGAATGAACCTCAGGAAAATACAAAGGGTGGTTTTGTCCAAAATGGAATGGAAATGAAGGGTAAGGAGGATGATACAGAGAATCATCGAAGATGGAATTACTGATCACTAGAACAAGGATTCCATCAGAGGCTGTAGAGGAGAAGTACAAATAATCATTTTAGTGAAAACTAGCAATATACAAAAGAAATCAGTCAATTATGTGAAGAAAGAGTTACACTTGAAACTTACATGAAGTTCTATAAAGTCTTAGGTAGTAGAATTATACTTGAGTTTGAGCCCCATCTTGCTTCTTGCTAACAGTAATGTGAAGAAAATTATTAAAGTATTTACACCTAAGTTTTCCAAAATCTAAAATAATATAAAAATCAGTCTATGTGATGATTGAACAAATTAATACATAAAATTACCAGCAAGTACCTGGTGCTTATTAGCCAGTCAAAAAATATTAGCTTCTGCTTCAATTAGATAATCTTAAAACATCTCATCGGGAATTAGAAGCAGTAAAGTGGAAATCCTTTCAAGTTCAGCAGTAAGAAATGCAATTAGCCACTATCCACAAAAAGGTGAAATTGGAATCATTGTGAGCACTGAAAAATACTAGAGGGTATTACTATCATTGTCATCTTCAGAGAAAATATGAAGTTGAATCATTGAGAGAACAATGTCATGAGCATCAAAGGAACAAAAAAAATTAAAGTAGATGTGATATTTATGGTCTTATACTACAAAGAAGTGAGGAAAAGGACTACCAAAGTGTTCCAATAAATAGAAATGGGAGGTTCCCGAAAAGCCTGATCTTTGTAATTCTCATCTTCAATCCAGACTTCCTCTCAATTAGGAGCGACACTATGTGATTTACACATAACTATTTGAATGATGAATGACATATTAATTGCCCATCATCACCAGAAATACCCCACACAAGATAATCAACCTGCCACAGAAGGAACAGAGACTCTGGGCTCTCAAAATAAAAGCAACTGGCAAACTATTTTAACATAGGAGAAAATAGGAAACTATGAATGAATAAAAAATGCAATTCTGTGTGATGATTTTTCATAAAGCCAAGCAGCAAATATTGACTTTCTCTTGTGCTGGAGAATGAATAGATAAATAGTTTTACAATGACCTGAAGGCTTGGATAGAGAGAATAAATAAATTATTGACACATGAGGGGTAGACAATTCTCCATCCACTGCTGGGCTTTTCATTCTTTGTGGAGCAGATGGTCCAAATAAAGCCGCCAAAAATAACAGGTGGGTTTTATTGCATTAAGCCACTGAAAAACAGAAAGTGTCTACTGTTTAAATTGTATTCAAGACAACAAGTCTTAAAATAACTCTGGAAAATAGTTTTTTACATTTGTAAAACACCTTTGTCAATATTACATGCTAGTAAAGCTCAGTGATCAATGTGTTACATGAGCACATATTCAGGGACAACATGGTGGAGACAGGTTGGGAGAAACAGCTGCTCTTTATGGAAATGATTTAACATGCGATTGTTAAACCATGTTGATAGACTCTAACTGATATGGATGGCCTCACCTCTTTCGAGGCCAAACTGAATTTGGAGCTAAGTCACTGTTGCCATAAATTTGGTGCTCAGACATGTCCTACACATTTCCAAGTACCATATGGAAGGCAACAATAAAGATCTTGAATATGTTATTCTGCCTATAATTTATCATAGACATAACTCCAATGACAATTCAAATTTCAGTTCACTCCCATCTGACCAATATTTTACTTATCTTATCAGGTATGTTTCATAGGTCGAAGGAGGTGGAAGAGTCTGTGATGTGGTAGGAGATGTAATATGTATTGCCTGGCTCCTCAAGAGAGGAGAGACTCCAGGTTTTCTTGAAACTGTTATTCTTTGTGTAGTATTACAGTATAATTAAATCCAAATTATAAATCCAGTTACAGTTTAAAAGCAAAACTCCCATCTCCTTGCTTTGTCCACAGTTACCCACTTCCCAATAACTATCATTGCTGTTTTGAAAATGAAGCCTCAGAATCTGTGGGTATACACCTATAGTTGAAAATGTGTTCAACTGTTAGACCTACAATGAATTTTATGCATCTTCTACATGTAAACATCTTCATCCATCTGGAATAATTTAAAATCATAACTGATTTCCTAGGTATGAAATATACATTTTTAACTGAATTCTTTATTGGTATATTTTATATACACATCATGACCACAGTGGACATTGACAATTTGTACAAGTACATGACACGACTTAATTCTCATTTATTGTCCCATTCCCCTACCCACCCTACAATCCCCCCACCACGTATATACATATGCTTTGTTTCTTTTTTTACCATCATATTTTTCTATTTCCTCATTAATATCTATTTTATAAAAAATAGGATTATGTCTCTGTTTAATATTTGCAACTTGCTTCAAAATTTTCTCTTTGCCCCATTTATAGCCCTCATTGTTGTACATGAAGATTTATTTTCTATTATTCAATGGCTGTGTCCTTTCTGTGGAAGCATCCTAGTTTAATTATTCTCAGCAAAGATGAGTATTTGTTACCACATGTTATCACTAAAACAAGACTCCAATCAATTCTCTCATTTATTGTATATGTTACCTGTGCAATTGTAAAAGTATGGATTTATTGCTAGAGGAAGAATTGATAAATCATAGACTGTAGATTTTAAATAAATTCCTTTTGTAATACACATTTTTATAAAGCCCCAAATTTCTTTCATTTTCCATAAGCTATGCTATTTTTAGTTTCTTTTAATTAAAAGTATTTTTTTTAATTTTAAGAGTACTGCCATGTCTCCTATTTCTTTATCAAACCTAACTACTTTAGGGGAAACATTTAAGAGCTATGCATTTTCTTTATCTTTTTTGAGACAGGATCTCGCTTTGTGGTTCAGGCTGGCCCTCAGCTCAGCCTCAAACTCACATCACAATCCTCCTGCCTCTGCCTCCCGAGTGCTGGGATTACAGGCGTGAGCCACCACACCCACTGGTTGCTGCTGGGCATGAGTCTCTATGCCCAGTATGGCATATGGTTACCGGGGAATTGAACTCAGGCCCTTGAGCTTGCAAGACAGGTGCTGGAACCACTGAGCTAAATCCTTGGCCCCCAAAAGCTATGCATTTTCGTTAAGAGTAAATGGGGCAGGGAAAAGAATATAGTAAAAGAAAAACAAACATTTAAACCATGATTCAGGAGCACAGCAAGTATTGGTGCTTCCTGAGATACAATAGTCATATTAGCTAGCAATAATAAATAGTATAATTTGATTGATAAATCACTTAAAATTTTATATATATATAAATAATTATATATATATATATATATTTCACTTCAATTATCAAGAGAATCTCTCTTATGCAAACTCAGTGCAGATATAGACACTTGAAAAAAAGAAACATTTGGGTAGATGTGTGGTGGTAGTCTATTCGGTTGAAACAATTTCAGCTTTACAGAGAAAAGAATAGACATAAGAAAATGGTATTGTGATCACAATGAGTCTCTACAAGGAAAAATACAGAAATGAGAAGAACAAAGAACTCAATTCTCAAAGGAAGTCCAGAGTAGATGGAAGGTAGGAGCCACCTGGTGTGTACAATACAGAGATGCAACCCGTAGGGACTTCAAGATGCTGCCCGAGGGCCTGTCTCCCAGCAATCCAATGTCTTATGGAAAATGAGAGTATGGAATTGCAGTAGACACAGACTAGAGCCTGGACACAAGAATGAGTGAGGTCTGAGCAGGGCCAGGTCCACGCCAGACACGTGACAAAGGTAATCACAAATGCAGAAGATACTTAATTATTTAACATATATTCAGGCTCCATAAAACTATAATGAACATCTGCAGTTTAATCGCTTTTATATAGGTTTTGGACTCAGAGAAAGAAATGTAAGTGGGATGAGCAGAATTGTCTCCAAGTAATGAACAATTGAGACCATGAAAGACCATGTCAGTAGGCTACACAGCGGAAGCCAGATGTTAACACACTACGGCTGCTCTTAGCAGGGAGCATTTTACGGAGACCTACAGAATCCTTCCTCGTTGTAAGTAATGTTGGCCCAAGGCAAGCTACTGAGTGCTTATTCGTCTCATTTTTCCAAGTCTAGCTCCAGTATTTTGTGTTTTCAAAGTTCATAGATAGATGTACAGGGTACGTATTCATCTCAATTTAAAGGTTCTGATAAAAGTGAATGAGGAAGACTAAAAAATCTTTCATCTCCTTTCTCGTTGGACTTGCATCGCAGCAACACCAGCTGGCTTCACTTACTTCTCCTTGACCATTAAATATAACAAAGCTCTTGAGAGCAGTTCCAGTCCGTACACGAACTGCTGCTTTCTTCTTAACATTTTCGTTTCCTCCAGATGGTCTAGAAAATGAGTGATCGTACTTTACGGAGATTATTTCCTTAGCATATTGCCTTCCAAATTTATTCATTTTGTGGTGTATGCGTCTCTGCTTGTATTAAAGCAGAATAATGTATGAATATATCACGTTTTCTATGTAGTATTTAAAACATTTTAGCTCATCAACAAAAAAGTAAATGGGGTTTTCAGGGGCTGACAGAAAAGGGACAGGTGACAATGTTCATTTGATAGAAGGATTCACATAGGTAAGACAAACAATGCTGGAGAACTGGGGTACAATCTCATGTCTATAGTTAAGGAGGTTGTATTATATTACTGGTTTAAAAATTTTGTTCAGAGGGCAGAACTCAGGTTACAGTGTTTCCACAGGCCAAAAAGTCTCCCAAACAAGAACAAAGCAAAGAGGAAGTTTTCTGGTGGAGGTGATGGGTATACTTGTTACTTTGTTGTGTTTGGGAAAATAGTTACATGCATATACCTACACTTACCAAAGTGGACAATTAAATATGCACAGCATTTGTATATCAATTATATCCCATGGCAACTACTGATTTGTTTATGTCTTGATGTTTCACAAAAGGAAAGAAAATGATGAGTGATCGCAAAGACAACACTCCTCTTCCCTGCCAATTTCTATCAAACACATGTGCTCCCACAGCTGGGTGGCTGTGGTGCTGATCAAGATTTTTGCATTGAGCCACAGGTGCCTCTAGTGTCAGAGTCCAGTGCATGCTTCCCGCTGGCTGATGGAGGAAGCTCTCAGGGCGCAGCCGTCAGGGGCTTTGCCTCACCACCCACTTCCTATTTTACCGCAGTGCTGAAGTATTTAAGAATACTTGTGGACACCAACCATTGCTTGCACTGTGGCTTCCTTTCTTCTTTTTCCTTTACATACTGGCTATAACATATGAACTTTGTGGTAAGGCAGCCGGTGTTCTTTTGTGCCTTTATCTATTGAAGAATAGTGTGATTTAGGGAATTTTCCTTTCTGAGCCTCAATCCTCTTATGAGCAAAGATTAAATTTAGTTATTTTATATGAGAATTAAATATGATTGTAGAAAGTGATTAGCACACCAATATGGATCCAGATATTAGGCATATATAGTACTATTGTTGTGAATATTAAGCAATTCCCATTTTACAGGTGCTGAAAATACAGCTAGCTTATTACTTAAACAAGATATGGTCCTTCAGGACATCCACCACCTAGCAAGTGTTTCCAGATGAGCTTTGCTCATGCTGCTAGGGCTGCTCCCAGCAAGCCTTTAGCTATGTATTTTTGTGTAGCAGAAAGAGCACCTCCAAACCTGTTGCTCATTTCTTAACCTCTGTATGATAAAGGCTCATTTTACACATGGGCCAAAACCCACCTACTGGTGGATCTGAAACCAAGCTGATGACTCAAATACACTGCATTTCTTTCTTGTGTGAGCAAAGCAAAGGCTTTTTGCAATTATGTCTAGTATGTTTTATCCTATGGTAATACAAGTATCAGGATCAGTGATTCTATTCTTCTATACTGAAACTTTCTCAGATAAAAGTAATTGGAAGAACTGGAAAAATAACCTGCATTTTTAGTTCTGTAACCCACCTGTTCTCAGCCCTTGATCATTCCCAGGAAAAAGAGAGACTCATACTGGATAGCTGTCTATGAAGTCTTCACAGGCCTGAACAGCATGAAACTTCCAACTTAAACTTCTGTATAAAGTTTTAGGTACATGGCTCGGTGAAGCATTTCTTAAATGGCATTCTTTTCTCCTAAAACCAACTGTGAACAATGAAACAGAAAGAAAAGAGAAAAATCTTTTCATCTCCTATAAAACAAGGACATTTTCACAACTTCAAACTATAAGTACTTCTACAGAATACCATAACAACCACGCTTATGTCATAAAAGCATCCAACCTGTTAAGTCTCAGAGAAATTGCAAACAGCATGAAGACCCTAGAAAAGATATAGGACAGACAAAAGAATTCAAGAGTGTTTTTATGAGAAAATAAAAGCAGAAAAATCTCAACTGGCATGACTCACAGAGAAAATATACGACAAAACTAAATCATAATAAAGATGTAACTTTTATGAGTATGACTAATAATAGTAGTTGGAAATGAACAACAGTTGTTAGGAAATTGGTAGGTCTCAAAGAAAAATAGATTTATTACATTCATAACTTCTGTTTTAAAGACTAGTTAGAAACAAATAAAACAATTAAAAACACAATGCATTACAAGTAAAAATGCACAGAATAGACACCATTTCAGGTATTCAGGCAGAATTATCTGGTATATTTTGTAAAAGATACTGCTTTTTAACAATTTAGCAAAAAACATCTGAGTATTATGAATTGTATTCACCCCAAATTATGTGGTGAAGCCCCAACCTCCATTGTGATGGTATTAGCAGATGGTGCCTCTGGAGTAGGGTCCTTAGTGCACAGTTCCGTGAATGAAATTAGTGTCTTCATGAGGAGGTTTGAAGAAACTTGCTTTGTCTTTCTCTCCCCTATGGGAGGACACAAACAGCCTGTTTGAAAATCATAAGCATTCTCTAACCACATGTTCACCATCTCCACTGACATCTTATCTTGAATTTCTGGCTTACAAATCTGTGACAAGCAACCTAGTTCATAGTTTAAACCACCTAGTCTGTAATATTTTTGCTATGTCAGCCTAAATTGATAGAAAAATATGGATGGCTTATATAGGATAAAAATAAAACTGCCCATAGGTATATTTAAAACAAACTCAATCCCTGAAGACAGTGAATTATACCTGTAACATCCTGAGAAGGACTCCCATAGTTCAGTGTCTAAGCTGTCTTTTGGTGAGAAGTTAAAAAATTTCTTATCAACTGAAGGTCTAGATTATTCCCAAGTATGATAAATACCAGGTAGATAAGAAGGAAAACATAACAAAAACTTTGATGTGAAAAAGGCAGGATAAAAAGACCACTTATAGGGCTGGGGATTTAGCTCAGTGGTTCCAGTACCTGCCTTGCAAGTGCAAGGTTCTGAGTTGAATCCCCAGTAACCACATAAAACAGTGCAGGACTTGGTGACTCACCTCACATTCACTAGAAATCAGAACCACCCACCACAATGTCGGGCATGGTGGCTCATGCCTGTAATCCAAGTACTTGGGAGGCAGAGGCAGGAGGATTGCTGTGAGTTTGAGGCTCACCAGGGCTATGTAGTGAGCTCACGGCCAGCCTGAACTATAAAGCAAGATCCTGTCTCAAAAAAAAAATACCACTTATAGTGAATAGAATTAAATATAAAATTATAAAAATTATGGCTTCAAATAAACATGAAAATAGGTGCTATTTAAGATAAAAACTTGTCTTTTTAACAAATATTTTTATATTACAATGGAAAGGATTTTTAAAGATTAAGTATATCTTGCAGAAATAATTTCAGTTTTATTTCATTTTCTTCCACTTTATCTAAATGACAGGGTTTTATCTTAAGTATCACTATAGTGTAATATTTTTTAGTTATTTACCTCTTATTGTTTTTGTATGGAAGTATATGACACAATGTTCACTAAATACTATAGAGTACTTTGGAAGTGGTAGGAATTGGTGCAGTTTTAAAAACTATTTTTATATTTTTCTGAGCCGCTTGACTTTTCTCTAATGAGTATTTATTAACTGTACATAAAATGAACTGATTAGCTTCACTTCTACTGAAGTGTTAGAGAGAGTGAGAAATTAAGCTGAAACTATCTGCTTTTTCTCCAAATTAGCATAATTCAACCACTGACATCAAAATCAATTTAAAATTAATTACAAAATCATACTATTCCACCTACTTTTATATATAGTTGACATTTTTCTCAGTACAAACTTTTATATGACATAGTTTATAAATTTACAAGAGACAGACTCTTGACATGAATATTGTCCATAGTATTGTGCCCAAATATTTCCATGAAAATAAAACGTCCTCTTCTTGGATCTAGAACTATTCTTCCCATACTAATGACAAATATTAAAGCAAGTCATGAATAAAAATTGTTCTTTGTGTAGATTTCCAGTCATGCGGTGAATTTTCATATAAAAATTTCAATCACAGAAAAGTGAATTGCATACCCTTGTTATTGTCTTTGTAGAACCACCATTTCTCATTTGACTTGAAACTAAACTTACTCAGTGACAAAGCTGCACACCAAGTAAGAACTCCTGACTTTGAGTAGTCAGACAGATGTTGATATCATATCTCAAGCTAAGACTACATTATAACACTCAAATGAATCCACTTAATTTTTGAGTTTCTAAGCATGTATTTTCTTTTCATTAGAAAAGTTCTTCAATGCTATATTGAGGAAATTTTGGAATTTTGGAACATCCAAAACCTTGAGAGAAAGAATAAGAAATTGTCTCTCTTTTACCAAATCATTTAAAGTTCTTTATTATGCCCTTTATTAACCAATGCAGTATTAAAATTGAATGTTCAGAAATCACACAATGTTCAGATTCATGAAATGCTGAGATATGAACTTTACTTTCCTGACTCTCCTTCTTTGAAGTAGAGCAATATCAGTTGAGAATTTTGGAAGCAACCAGTGATGACCTTGCTGGGTCTCTAAGTGGCCCCAGAAATGAACAAAAACAACGCTCTGCCTGCTGTTTCCCCTGTACCAATAAAGATTAAAAAAAAAAAAGTTTTTGTGGAATGTTTACTTAGTCTCTGGCACGATCTAGGATGCAGTAGTGACCTATTTACAAGGTTTAATTCGAGTCTTTAGGATAGTGTTCTTTAACTTAGATGACATAGATCTCCTGGTTCAGGGGGTTCATGAAATTTCTACTTTTCGATTGACATGATTTGTAGAAAAAAAGGATTCAGATGCTTTAACCAAAGTTTTAGGAGTTATTTGCCTACTTATTACTTCAGAAAATAATTAGTATGTCTATCTAAGTACATTAAATACTATTTTTAGTAACAGCTTCCCATAAAGTGATTACCAAGGAGAAATTTCCTCAGACATGAACACAAAAAATACATATTTGTCCTGTAATTTTTTTGGAATCACACATCATATCCTAAGTCAAGGAGACTCAGAAACCTGACCTGACCTATAACATGCCTCAAGAATTCTAAATGGTACAAATACCCATTATGGAGTGCAATCATGATGAGTATATGTAATCTACCAATAAAGATTTTAATTAAAAAAAAAGAATTCTAAGTGTACAAAAATCCTTTGGGATGGGAGATACATTATCTAATTCCCCAAGTCTTACACACAGTAGTAAAAGCTAGAAGAGTAAGATCAATTTGAATCTAAGGCTAATCTTTTCCACTTTTCCTACTGAAAGATATAGGTTGGGCCTAGGGTTTAACTCAGTGGTTGTGGTATCTGTCTTGCAAGCACAAGGTCCCAAATTCAATCCACGGTAACCACATGCCACAATGCCAGGCGAGGTGACTCACACCTGTAATCCCAGCCCTTGGGAGGCAGAGGCAGGAGAATTGCTGTGAATTTGAGGCTTTCGTGGGCTACAGAGGGACCTCAGGGCCAGCCCAAACTACAAAGGAGAGACCTTGTCTCAAAAAAAAAAATGGTGTTGACATTTATGGAGCATTAGGCACCATTACCTTCTCTTACAGTTATAGCAAAACATTCTATGAGGCATAGTACTTTCCCTTATAGAAAAATTTTCTCTTAGAAATTAAGAGAAATGGCTGTGTCATCCTTAGTTAAGACTATGTATCAACATTGGGAGTTGCAAGTAAAAATACAAGGTTAGAAAGGCCACTAACTAGAACTTCAAATTTCTAAAGCAGAACATCTCTTGCATGGAACTCAGTTAAGAGTAAAATTAATTGGAGTGACCCATCACTGATTGAAGGTCTTCTGCAGATCTTTATAGCTTCTAAAAATGACTTCATGATTTGATACCAAATTTTGGCATCTTTTCTCCAGATGTTGACGTGTCAGAATTTTAAACTTAACTCTTACAATATTAAGCTTTAGGAAACAACAGACTAAATGACCTTTATAGAAAATAGCGATGGGATCATGGAAAGCCAAGAAAAGAAATATAAGAATATACAGTTACTTACCTTTTAAATACTAAATTTCCACATATGTTTCTCAACTTCAGAAGAACTGTCTGTTTCTCCTTTACATTGGGATATTAACTATTAAATAGCTCCTTCCTTTTCCATGTCTATGCAAAGTTGCACATGATTTAGGAAGAATGGGAGAGAAAGGAAAGGGGTAAATTAGTTCCTTCCATTCCTTTGCTCACTTCTCATTCTGATCAAATGTAATAATACTGTATCCTTGCTTCCTTCCTTAGATTCTATATTTATTCTACCTTTCTACAAAGTAGTTGACATTGCTACTGTTTTCATCCTGTCCTGGAAATATGGTGGGCATGCTCTGCTGAGAAAAGTTCTCAAGTGAAAAAGCAATGAAGTCAGTTAAAATGAAAATCCCTCTAAGAATGATGTGACTACAATAGCAGTTGACCTAACTGGCATTATTCTAAACTGAAGAACATAATCAATTACTTTTTGTTTTTGTTCTCTATCTTCCTATAGGAGTTTCTATAAATTTGAAAGCAAGAGGGTTCCATTAGCTCTGGACTTGTTCACTGCTAATGTTGTCCATGAAATATTGTATTCTGTTTTCCATAAGCAGTGAAAGTGGTTGCCTTCTTTTAACACTTGCAAATTTATTAGAATATAGATCACCATGTGAAAAACTCACCAGTCCACAGGGCTGCAGTCTCCAATTTGCTTACAAGGCTAGCACTTTGGAGACAGACTTCATCCATCTCTGTGACTGAACTGTTGATCTTTCCAACTCCACTGATTAATGAAGAGACACTTAAAGTACTCTCTAACATTTGTATGCAGCATGCTACTGATTTATAACACAACATAAAACCTCTACGCTTATGAGTTCTGCATTGCAGAGACACCTGCTAGCTACTGTTTCTTTTAAGAAGAAACTATGGCATGTTCACAAATCAACAAAAGTTCTTGTCCTCAGGAATTCTTTTTTATTCTCTCTCCTATAATTCTTTCATTATTATCCAAAATCCAATATGACCACATTTCAACACACTCTTCTTGAAAGGATGGTAGTAAAGAGCTGACGCTGAGGCAGAGACTGAGTGGGCAGTGCTCCAGGGGTGGAGAAGTTTGGGTTGGCTACAAGCCAGATGCCTTTTATCAGACCAGAGGTTGTTGGCATGATCCAGGTAGCTCCAGAAGACAAAGACGACAGTGTCTAGAGGTCTGGTGTGGTATCTCTTGATGGTGGCTCTAGGTTCATCCTGTGTGTGTGGAAAAGCTGGAATTACAACACATAGTGAGAAATGTGTTCATCAGTAGCAGAAATGTGCAGGAGAGTCATATGGGATGGCTATGACATGGATGAAGCACTGACAATATCATTTATGTTTGCAAATACATTTCAGTTCATCAAATATCATCAAGGTTCTTATTATCTCAGTGTTTCCCAGTTGCAATCTGTTTGGAGTCAGTATGTCTAAGCTCAGTCTGTTCTGGGTGGTGGAGCCATTATTTGCATCAAGTCTTTGAGGCTTAAATGGGTGTCATTTCATTATATTAGGTTGCGACTGTGCAGCCATTTTTTCCAATGAACATGTTTTTCAATAAAAAAATGTGGAGCATTTTGGGAAGGCATGCATAGGAGACAGTGACAGACAATGATGCCAGCACTCTATGTGATAGTGCAATAGTGAAAGTGACTCATCTTTAAATCCTTCAACTGGACCATGACAAATATGTAGCATTGCAAAATTAGAAAAGACTGATTTTCATGCATATTCCAGTTCAGAGGCAACCCCTCCAAAAAGGCAAAAATTCAAATGATGAAATGACTCAATTTGTCAAATTTATTTTTAATACTAGATAAGAAATATATGCAGGTGAGTATTACATTTAGAAGGAATTGTTATGCAAGTGTTGCATTTCTAAGGGGCTGGTCTGACCGTTTGGTTATAGTGGGTCTTTTGTTTTGTTTTGTTTTGCTTTGTTTTGTTTTCTCACAACAATACAGTTGTAACATGGATCTTTAGTGTTTTTTTGTTATGATGTATTAGTATTGACTTTTTATTTGTGTTTTATTAACCAAGAAAATAGAAAAAACAGCCAGAAAAATTGAGAAATTACTGATGGTAGTCAGCCTCAAGTTCTAATATCTGAGAGTGTTTCTGTGACCAGGGGAAGAAGAATACAGATGCTCAAGATCAGATTGAGAATGAATCCGTTCTTCATCCTCTTCGTGGTTCTATTCAGGTCCCCGATACACTGCTGTTCATCCACATGGGTAGTTCTTTTTTAGTCTACTGATTCAAATGCTAATCCCTTCCTTGTGAACACACCCAGAAATAATACTTTACTGACTATCTGCGATCCCCTTAGCCCAGCCAAACTGATGTAATAAATAGACCAGCACTCTGCGGGATGGATTAAGCCAGAAGAAGCAGACCAAATGAAGTCTGTTAGTACTTGCTGAGATGGAATCCTCACACTGGTGCTCCTTAACCTTTTGAACTGTAGTTCTAACTACCTAAACACCAATCAGAGAACATTAAAAATTCAGCAAAAACTCAAACACTTGCACTAGCTTCCATGATTTATAAATGTAGGTATATAAGGCTTTTAATAATTGTAGCACTGATGTCTAAAACCACATCTGAGTACGTGGTAGATGCTCAACAACAAATTCCTAAGTAAATGAACTGCATTGATAGCTTATTCTTTTCTTAGCAATTTGTGAAAAATATGTATTAATCTCAAGAGATATAGGATGATGATGGGTCATTCTTTTCTCAAGATTTCTCTGTGTTTGGTCTGAGAGTTCCAAATAAAGGTGCAGCTGTTCAAACACGATACTCCCTAGAAATAGATATTCCTTAAGTCATTTCACCAGGCAAAGTGTCCCTCCTCTCACTCAGGCATTGGCTCACACTCAGGTAGTAAATTTCATTCTTCTTTCCAGGAGGTTTGTTTATGTCCTCTGGGAGGGATGGAGTGATGCACCACCCATGCTGTTTTAGTTTCAAGGGTCTTCTCTTAAAATGGATGCCCACTGAATGTGTATGTATGGAAACTCCTGGCTCTCATTATGTAAATAGTTGCTGTACTACATGGTTTATGAAATAATTACAAGAAAAATATTTATATGTATTCAGCACAGGCACAGTTTTTTCCTGGTTGTATTCTGTGGTTGGTTGTCTCCTCAGAAGTAGAACCTATGGATGGAGAAGGCTGAGTGGACATAAAATGATGGCATGCAAATTTGTTATGACTACAAAGGGGGTAGTTAGGTTCCTTTTACACTTTTAGGTATGTCATGAAGGAATACAGATGTTCATGTTGAAAATTTGTATAGCTTCACTTATATGATATTCAGGGGAAAGAAAAACTAACTTTTAGTCATGGAAGTCAGAGCTGAGATTTCCTCTGGGGCACAGTAAATGACAGATAAAATAAGTCTTCCAGGTGAAGAGTTGTGAAGGGTTGTTACATGAATATATATATTCATTTGTCGCCTCAGATGTGTTAAATTTACTTCATATGTGTCATAACTCAACAGAAAATGTTACCCCCCCAAAAGAGACCAATGGGAAAATCTACTTTGATTTTCAATAATGTGATAAATCAATCTAATAAAAGGGCATAGATCCTAAAAATTTTTTTATGAAATACTTGACTCAACTTTCATGACCTAATCTTGCTGCTATAGTCAGCGGGAGCTGGAAGTCATTTATTTTACTACTTCCATTAACACTGATAGGGGATCTGGAAAGCTTGTATTTATTAATTTTATTTTAGGTTCTGGTCCACAAGGTGAAAAAATATTAGCTTAAACATTATTTCAAAACTTTTTTTTTAGGTTTTTTGAGACAGAATCTCACTTTGTGGTTCAGGCTAGCCCTGAGCTCAGCCTCAAACTCACATCACAGCAATCCTCCTGCCTCTGCCTCCCGAGTGCTGGGATTACAGGTGTGAGCCATCACACCTGGCACTGTAGTGTGTGGTACTGGTTGCTGCTGAGTGTGACTCTCCACGCCCAGTTTCGTATGTGGTTACCAGGGGATAGAACCCAGGTCCTTGCGCTTGCAAGACAGGCGCCAGAACAACTGAGCGAAATCCCCAGTCCCTATGAAGGTTTTTTTCAGGATGTTACTACCATTCAAATGGATGCACTTTGGGTAAAGCCGATTTCCCTCTGTACTGTGTGTGGGCCCATAGAAAAATGGGCCTTTCTTGCCCAAGAGAATATTCTCCAGAAAACTGGTTTCAGATTTTCCTGCAATATCAGCTTTCATAGTTTTGACAAAAAATGGCAGTAGATTCACAGTGAAATGTGAACATAGGTGTTGCTGGGTTTCTTCCTTGACTAGAGACCTCGCTGCAGAGTTCAAACTTCGTGGCCTCTATAATTGCATTAGTCAATTATTCATAATAAATTTATTGATTACACATACATAATTATACACATACATAATTATACACAGTAAACATTCAGTTGGTTTTGCTTCTTTTGAGAACCTTAACTCGTACATCTCATCTACCCCCAAAATTCACTGCCACTGATTACACAGCCTGGATTGTCATCTTTATTTCCCAATAAGGTACAAAATTATATTTTAAATTTTATTTTTGCTCCCTCCCTAAAGTTCACTTCTCATCTTCCATTCATCATATCAACTTATCCTTATTTTATTACTGAAATAATAGTTGTTCTTAGATGAAATCATGACACACTTATTTTGAGAATATTGTGATATTAGTGAGAACTGAGAAAGAAGAAAAGTGGGCTGTTCTCCAGTTCTCCACATGAATGGCTATGATTTAGAAAGAAGTTCTTAGAAATGACATAGTATATTTAAGCCAGGCTGCTTCTAAGCGTTCCCTTTTCCTTCTGCACTGTGCTTTTGTCACTGTATTCTTTGTCATCATCTGACTACATGTGCTGTTTCCATTGAGCACATGCTAAGATATAGCTCAGTTCAGCAGTGGCTGAGAACTGGAAATTTAATTCAAGCTTGAAGATAATGCTTCTTCTCCAAATATTGCTCTAATGTCCTTAGAAATTATGAAAGTCAGAATACATCTATTCTGGTGAAGTTTTGTATTGAACAATATCTGTTATATTTTGGATTTAATTCTGTTCTAGTTCAAAATCCATAAAACAAAGCACAATTCTGTGTTTACTTCTTTGCTTTAGTTTATTTTTATGTAAATTTACCATCACCACTGTTCACATAAATGACAACTTCTACTGACTATTGTGTTTCCTAGCTTCTGTGGTGATCATACTAATCTACATTTTAAAATAATTCTGACAATGAGATAAATGACTCTTTAGACGATAATATAAGATGTGCAGTGATGGCTGCTGACATTTATTGAAATATGCACAGAATGTTTCACCACTAGCTTGTCGAGTAACACTATTTTCTTGCTGAAAATTATGTTCAAGATTTACCAGTTTGTCAAATGTGATCTGAAGATAATTCTCAGTGTGGATTTTTAGTTTGGAAAATACCCACAGTGCTAATTTACTGACTTTTTTTGTCAAAAAATAAAGCCTATATTAATATAATGGGTTTATGCTTTACACACAAACAGACACATACACACACACACACACACACACACACACACACACACACACGAGCATAGCTCTGAAATCATTCTGCAAGCCATTACAGTGTACCTCACAGCTCTCCAAATGCAGAAAAAATAATGCTTCAGTGCTTCCACTTTTGCACTGTGAAGCCCACATCCACACTGTGAGTGAGGCCAGGCTTTCTTCAAGGCCAGGTCACTAAGCAGAGCCTCAATAAGCAGAGTTCACCCTGCAAGGAATATCTTTACCCCAAGATGGTCCTGTGTCTCACTTTCCTCAGGACAAAACTGTACCCTTTCTTTCTTCTCTCTCCCCAGGATTAGACATTCTAGTCCTCTGGTCTCTTCTGATCCCCTCTCCATTATCTTTCACTGGCATTTCTGCAAAAATCTTCTGTATGTTTCATTTTAAATATCTATTATTTAATATCTATTATTAAAGGACAGGACTGAAAAATACAGAGTTAGGTCTATTTTATCCTTAAAAAGTTCCTTCGGGTACTGACTATTTTTTTAAAATGATTCCAATATAGAGGAAAAACACATTAAGAGATGACAAGGAAGATTAATAGAAGAAAGAAAATAGTACAAAAAAACTGACAGAGAAACATTATCAAAGAAAGGAGAAAGAGGTGGAGGGAGATAGATAGAAAAAAATAGAAAAGGACTGGGTGGTGACTATCACCAGAAGAATGTATGACATCCACACAGGTGATGGTGTTCTCGGCTTCTGTTGGTCCTCACTCTAGGCTCGTGGGGACAAGGAGGTGGAGCAGAGAACAGGAAACCATCAACTCCCATCTTCTTTCATGCAGTTCCTTCTTCGCATCCTGAATTAAGTTTCTCTAAATTTAATGTCTTAGTGTCTCTAAAGTTAATGATTCTTAATATCTATAATTTTGAATTTCAAAAGGGCAAGACTTTGGGGGAGTTCTTATAAATAACTAGCAACTTCATTATTTTGATATGTACCTAGATGAAATTATTTGAAGCATAGTTCTCTTTAAAATGCAGGATTATTACATTAACACTAGCAATATTTACATATGGTCGAAACCCCTCACCTGGGTCATGAGGGAAAGCCCATTCAAGATGAACAATTATTTACCTATAGACCATGTACATCAATTGACATCATTAATTTTTCTGTAAACTCTCATGTTTTATTGTTTGCTCAGACAATAAGGGTACACTAACAGAATACTGTAGACTGGGTAGCTTAAACAACACTTTTATATTTTATTCTTTTGGAGGCCAAGAAGACAAAGATTAAGGCATTGGCAGAGCCATTGTTGGGAAAGGTGACTATTTCTGGGTGGAGGGAAAGAGCTCACATCCCTTTTAATAGGTCAATAATCCTGTTAAAATGTCCACTCTATTTTTTTTTCAATTTGGATGGAACACAGGACTTTCACATTGAGCTGCATCTTCAAGTGTTTTTTAATTTTTATACAAGGTATTTCTAAATCATTAAATTGCCCGGACTGGCATTGAACTTGTGATCCTCCTATTGCTGGGATTATAAGCATGGGCCACCCGCCCAGCTCAGTGTCTACTTTAGATCTAGATGCCACACTTCCCAACATCCCCCCTAGAATATCATCACACTGCTGGGTGTTATACTGAGTGTGTGCTCCAGACGTGCCTGTATAGCAGCTATATTCTTCAGTGTGGAAACAGTGAGAGGTGAGGCTTAGGGTGCGGGGCCTTCAGAGTGGAGATGGAACCCACAGGTGGTTTATGTCTTCCTCTCACCAGAGAGTCTTCACTGTCCTGGGGCTGGATGAGTTACTGCCAGAGCACGACGTTGTAAAGCCAGGCTGCCCCTCCTGGTCTTTCTCTTGTTGCGTGTCTGCTTTTCCTTCCACCTCTGCCAGGAGATAAAGAGCATGAAACTAAGCAGAGGCCAGCACTGTGTGTGGAACATCCACCCTCTTCTATCTGAGCCAAAAAACCCTCTGATCTTTATAAGTTTTCAAGTCTCTGGTATTTTGTATAGTAATATGAAACAAACTAAGGTTTTGAGATAGGATTTCAATTTATACATTTTGGGGAGACAGAAGCAATAAAGAGAAATTTTCATTTCTTTTAAAATGTTTACTTCACCTCCGGTTGTTAAAAATGATCATTCTTTGTTTCATAGGTGCTGAACATTTTAGCATTGTAAAGGACCATAGAGACTAGCTTCTCACTCCTTTATCCTACAAAGACTGAGGAAGAGTTTTAAATATTGCCTGTGGAAACTCATTGGTTCAAAGGTAAAGTACATAGAGTCTCTAAGGATACAAAAACAGGGCTCCTCTTTTTCAGCAAGCTTGGATTGGCCACTTACAGTAGTACAAAGTCGAGAGGTTCTGAATCTCTCAAACTCACCCTCCCAGACTGTTCTACACCCACAAGAGCAGGAACTTCACAGAATTTCAAAGCTTTCAATTTTGAACAAAAATGACCTTTCCTTTGGGATATTGTTGTTCTGGGGACTAAGGACGAAAAGCATACAAAGCACTTAATGGAGTTCATTAGAAATAGCTATTGATTTGCATCTGAGTAACACAATCTTTTTCATTTCTGAATAAAACTTGTGAAGACTGTATTCTTGTTTCCATTTGTATTGTTTGATCAGACAAATCAACATAAAGAGGCTAGTTAACTTTCCCGTAAGTATAGATACTTGCTGCCCTAGTGGGTGGTTTGCACATACAGATTCATCTGACATGGGTCTGACATATTGTTTCATGGCAACAGCGGAACCAGGACTGAGCAAAACGTGCTCTTCAGGCTTCAGAGTCTTCCCTGTGTGTTTGGAAAGACTTCCTGCCCCTGAGCCAATAAGCTGTTTGTCTTGTTGGCTTTGCTTGTTTTATCATTCTTTTTCATACCATTGAAAATAAACTCAGAAGCAGCCCAAGGTGAGACCAATACAAACATGTGCCAAGGGCTGTGTTGTTTCAAATGACCATCCTTGGTGTTTTTGATTTACTAATATTTTGCTTGATTGAAAATCCAATGAAAAGTAAGACAATTTCTGTGCTACTAACTATATGCAAAGGTGATGTGCATTGTTTCTTAGTAACTAAATTGCAAGATAGCTCACTTTTAGAAATCTAAGAGGAAATATACATAAATATTGAAATGATTTTGTTTTCTAGTCAAAAGTATCTTAATATCTTTTATTTATTTTTATTTTTATTTAATTAGTTTTTTGAAACAAGGTCTCTCTTGGAGGTTCAGGTAGGCCCTGAATTCACTTTGTAGCCAAGATAAGCCTCAAACTCACACCAATCCTCCTGTCTCTGCCTCCTGAGTGCTGGGATGATAGGCATGAGTCACCACACCCAGCATTGTATGTAGTTACCGGGGATCAAAGTCAGGACCTTGCACTTGCCAGGCAAGTGGTTCTTGCCAGAACCATTGAGCTAAATCTCCAGCCCAGTATCTTTTATTTATATATTATTTTTGTAATTGACAGAACACTTTCATATGCATCATTTGATCTAATTCTGGGATCAAACTAGGTGATAAGAGAGAGTATGGTAGGATGAACTGTATTTCACAAAAACTTGGTAAATTCTGCTCTATGTCACCTTCTCCCTGGTTAAATATTGGTTTTATGGGAATCTGAACATGTTTCCTATATTATGGCATGAGATGCAGGTGGAAAACTGATTTTTATTCACCAGGAAAAACAAAATTAACCTGCTTGTTCTTGGTCACATGCTTTCAGTTATCCCTGACATTCTGTCTTTGACTTTCTGAATCATCCCTATGAACTGGGTTGAACAAGGGGCTGTTACTGAGCACAAAATAGGAAACCGTACAAGTTATCTCTAAATAATTACTTTGACTCAGTATTAACAAGTTGTTTTTTTAAAAAAAAACTTGTATCTCTTGTGAGGTATGAATAAATCATTTTATTAGGAAATCATTAGAGCATAATATTCTTGTACAGGCCACTGGCATCAATTTTCATTTCTTATAATGAAACTACAAGTTTTCATGATATATTAGAACTTTACCTATTCTGTTGCCAGATATTGATTCAAAATCATCATTGACCCTACACCCGTTTTTGCCTCTCTCAAAAATGTGTGTGGATTTATTAAGGTTATATTGAATCTAGTTCTCCTTTAGTCTCTCTAAAGATGTGCTGAGATGAGTCTTAAAGTTAATTCTTATAAATATTTCTCTTTGTGTTGTCCTGTTTATGTTCTTAAAAGACATTAAAAAAAATAAAAACAAACCCTAACTGCACTGGATTGACCAGTTCTGAATGAGTTTCTTACTGATGGAGGAAATACAATCTGGGAAAAGACAGGGGCAGTGTGAGAACATAATAAGTAGGAGAGTATGTAATTATGCTACAAGGACAGCTGGGAATTGATACTCCTAAGGGATAACGATTCTTAGAACCCCTAAATTTTCTACGGGAATCTCAGTCTTGTCATTAAACTCATACCTTAACAGACAGGTATATCTTATTTTTCTAACTCCAAATGTTTTAAAATTTTATGAATGGTTTCCAGCTAAACAGCCTATTCTTAGAAATGACTATAAATCTCAGAAACCTGAGCATGGGAACCAATTTGAAAGCTTAAGAAAGGGATTCAATTACCCCCTCTGTAAGTAACTTGAGAAACAGGAATTTATAGAGAAAAAGAATCGTAATATTTCAACATACAACTTGGTAAGAAAACATGAAAATATGCTAGTTTAAGATGAGAAGGGAGAGGTCATTGTACTATGCTTTGGAATGAATTAACTTGTTAGGTCTAAAGACAATTTTTTTCAAGTTGTTTTTCTTCTTTGTTCCTGGCTTCTTTTGACTACAGTCAAGTAAAAATTGATTCACTTGTCCCTTTAACCATAGAGCACATTGGAGTTTAGAAAGCAGCTCTTTAAAATATCTGATCAACTCAATTCCTTGGGATTCAGCTAGTATCTTGCTCTGGAAAACTTTGAATTTCAAAAAAGAGTTCTTTGGCAATATATAAAACCTTTAGTCTCCTAGGGGCCTGTTTAACTTATATTTGATTACTTCTTTGAATGTCCATGAATCCATTCTATTAAGATAAACATGTTTTTCACAATGGAAAGGTGATTTTTTTTAACCTTCTTCTGTATACCACTTGGCTATGGACATCATTAACAATGTAATTATTTTGTGGTCCTTATACCCTAGATGATAGAAGAAAACTGTTCAGTTCTCTTTTTCTGAGGATAAGAAAAAACAAGCTAAGTGTTGAGCCTCCAATAACTATTGCCTGAGCTGCAAATAAGATTTAAGTTTCTTTACTCTGAAATAGTATCTATTGCTTTACTCTCTTGGAAATTAATGTCCTAGAAAGAGACTCCTAAGAAAGGAAAGCTGGATACTTTCCCCTGAAATCTCCTTTCTTTTTTTTTTTTTTTTAGGTTTTTTGAGACAGGGTCTCACTTTGTAGTTCAGGCTGGCCCTGAGCTCAGCCTCCAACTCACATCATAGCAGTCCTCCGGTCTCTGCCTCCCAAGTGCTGGGATTACAGACTTGAGCCACCATGCCCGGCACTGAGGTATGTGGTACTGGTTGCTGCTGGGGTGAGTCTCCACGCCCTATATGGTATGTGGTTACCGGGGAATCGAACCCGGGTCCTTGCGTTTACAAGACAGGCGCCGGAACCATTGAGCTAAATCCCCGGCCCTCAAAATCTCCTTTCAATTGACCTGTTTTCCTGTTGGGGTTTCCATCACCTGACAGTTCCAGGTGACAAGAGACCTGGAGTGTTCCCTTTAGCAGTTGTCACACAGTGGCTCAACATCTTGGTCACAAAGAAACCAAAAGGGATTTCTAGGTCTGGCTCTTGTAGACAGCTGTTGTCGAACTTACCCTGTGTAAGCTGTAACCAAGTATGAAACTGGCTGGAGGAAGAAGCCATTGTGTTCATCCTCAGACCAGCCAGAGCCAGAGGATGATAATGTTTGAGAGAACAAAAGGACAAGAAAAATGACCCATGTTTGTTGGCAATATTTTAGCCATTTAAGAAGAGAGAGGTTTCCAAGATGAAAGCTTTGAGTGGTTTTCAAATTATTAAATAGGAAAATATATATATCTCAAAATTGTTAGTATTTAATCCATTCTGATTACATTTTCCACATTATAGTGACTGATTTCATGAACATTACTTTTGTTCTTTTCTGACCTGCCTGTGGAGGTTAGAGGTGCTCACTGTGTAGGTAAAGAAACCAGCAACCAGAGCAATTGTGTCTTCGTGGTCAGAAAACCAGCAAATGAATGAGCTGTGCTCCAGACTCAGATTATTTCGACATGAAGATGCTTTGCCATGTGCCAGATCTGTGGGCTTGGCGAGTGTTCCTCAGGGCCTCTTGGCAGTATCGTTCATGCCTTTGTTCCCACAACTATTCAGCTGGGCACCTACCACACCTTAAACCAAGTGCTTCTCCTTCTGTCCTGTAGTCCATTTTACTTTCATGATATCCAAGAGACATACTTCTTAATTAACCCTATTTTGGATTATTAATCAGACTTGTGTACTTTGTAACCCCAGAAATGTTTCTTTTTCCACGGTTTATCATTAGATAAAAGCTTTCCATAATTTCATGCTCATTTCTACACTTGAATTAAGTATTAAGGAGAAAAGCAGAGAAAGCAACTTCTGTTTCTAATAGGACAACATTTAAAACTTTGATCCTAACATGTCCCCATCTTTCTCACAAGGCTTAAGAAAGCAAAATCCATTTGCATTGTCTCTGTATTGTGAAATTTGACTCATTCCTGGGTTCTTGGCTATTAAATAAGATCTAAGTGAATTTTTTCAGCTTAAAACTACCTGAAAAAGGCTGGGGATTTAGCTCAGTGGTTCTGGGCCTGCCTGGCAAGTGCAAGGGCCTGGGGCTCGATCCCCGATAACCACATAAAACAAAGTGGAGCATGATGACCTATGCCCACAAGCAATCAATACCACATACCACTGTGCCGGCGTGGTGCTTCAGGCCTCTAATTCCAGCACATGGGAGGCAGAGGCAGGAGTATTGTTGTGAGTTCAAGGCTAAACTCAGGGCCAGCCTGAACTACAAAAGTGAGACCTTCTCTCAAAACAAGCAAACAAATAAAACATTACTTGAAAAGATAAATTAATTAATTTCATTGAGATATTTAGGCAAAAAGCCTTTGTCTACTTTGTATCTGAAGAAGTCATACATCTAGAACACAAGTTAGTAATTCTAACTGTCATTTCAGGGGGACAACAGAGGCTCCATGGTAAGAAATAGATACAGGAGACCAGGTGAATCTAGGCAATGGTTCCAGCAGCCCAAAGATAAACAGCCATCACCAAAAGGCAGTTTGCTTTGGGCATTTGAAGACAAAATTTCAGAGAAGATACAAAGAACTGCGCCTCTCCTTTCTTCCCCGGGGGTCTGAACACGAAGGAGCAGAATGACAGTTGTACTACAGCGTCTGGGCTTTGTGTCTGTCTCTGTGTGGGTGCATTCATCAATTCTTTGTGCTATGAATGCAACTGGCTGAAGAGAAGGATCACAGGGGGAAAGATCTGAAGGATGCCTCTGAGTAATCTGGCAAAACAAGAAAGTCAGGAAGAAGTTTCTGAGGGGACAGCAGAAATGAAACGGCTAGCCAGTGTTACAGCGAGAGAAGAGCAGTGCCTAAGTTAAAAGGAAGCAGAGACGTAATACTATCCTCACAGATGCTAATTCTGGCCAGACTAAAAATGAACTATTAAAACCTCAAGGAAAATGAAAAATGAAGTAGTTTAATCACTGGTAGTGGCATTATGTTCCTTTATGCACTGAATGGGAAAAGGTTAGAGGCAAAGCTACTGTCGCCTTAGACTATAAGCCCTTTGAGGGCAGAGGTCATGGCGCATGACTTCCTATCTCCAGAAGTAGGCTCAATGTCCACAGCATTACTGTCTGTTGGACAGAGGTAATATAACTACACATGCATACACAAATGAGATTTTAGAATGGAGGTAGTATACACAGAAATATTTCCTCTAGGGAGGAATAACCATCTGGAATAAGTACAGAGGCATGAAACTATGCAAATTGGTTCTACGTACAAAAGATAATAGTTCCTGACCCCATGGATATCAAAGTATGCTGATGCTCCAGTCAATTATGCAAAATAGTGTGGTGTTTAGTATAACTCAAATATTCACTTATGTGCTTTAAATTATCTAAGTTACTTATCATACTTAATACAAGGAAAATAGTACGCAAATAGTTGTTATACAGTATTGTTTCAGGAGCTGGGACAAGGAAGAGGCCCACTCATGTTCACTGCAGAAACAATTTTTTCTAACATTTTTGATTCATGATTGGTTGAATCCACAGACCTCACTCATGCATACAGTGGGCTGAATCAAATGGTCTTGATATAGGAAAATAAAGAAAACCATTAACAGTAATTTGTTACAACATAGATAAGACTGGAAGTCAGTATGTTAAGTGAAACAAATCTGGCCCAGAAAGACAACCACTGCATGATCTTCCTCATCTATGGAATATGAAAAAAATGATGTTATGGATGTTGATAAGAAAATGGTGATTACCAGGGGCTGGAAAGAGTAGAGGGAGAAAAGGTGGGGTAAACGTGATCCATGTGTTGTAAGTGACAGGTAGGCATAAAAAGTTTAGTATGTTATTTCACAGTGGAGTGGCTATCAATAGCAATAATGTGCCTTTTCCAAAAGCTAAAATAAACGCTTTGAATATTTTCACCATAAAGAAATGAGGTTTGAAGAACTAGCCATGTTTCTCCTGATTTGAATATTATACAATGTGTACATGTATATTGAAATATCACATGACACTCCATACCGAAGTGAGACTTTATATCTATCTATATCACTAAATATATTTAAATATAAAAAATAGTAACATTTAATTTAACTACATAAATCTATTTCTGTTCACTCTTGACATCAGCTGTGTGCAGAGAACTCCATTTCACGTAGTACTGGAACTGTTGCTAGGCTCATCACAGTGACCTGACTTGGGTGCGCACAGGGGTCATCTTGGCATTGGGCAGGGGGGGACCAGGCTAGGCATTCACGGGGTTTACTGAATCTCTAGTCACCAGAGAGAAAGGAATAGGGAACTGCATTTTGGATTGTTTTTTTTTTTTAATAAGGAGTTCTACCGTGATTTCTACTCTGTAGGAGCTCAGAGGTAAGGTGGGTGGGAGTTTGTGGGTCTCTGATAGGTGGTGAAGAAAACTCATTAGGAAAAAAACAAAGGAGAGTGTTGGAAAGAACTTCATCATACTTTCTAAGTGTCACATGCTTTTCAAGAAACTTAAAATCAAAACTATTCTCATATAAACAGTATTTCTAATTGTTGATGTGTACACATTTTTAAAGTAATGGGCACTTATGAAAAGCTTGAACTCCTTAGAAAAGTGCACTCAAGCAACCATGCAATAAGTTCATGAAATTCTTCAAATATTCTCAAGTCTATCCACAAACTTACATAGGTTCCATAGAAGTAAAGTTAAGAAACCTGGCTCTAGTGCTTTTTCTGTGTTAAGTTAGAATGAAGCAACTTGGAAGGAGGGAATTGACATTTTTGTTTGTTTTTAAATTGAAAGTTGTGACTTCTTAAGAATGAGAGCTTGAAGATGTCCAAATTGCAGAGTTTGATTTTTAATCTAGAGAAAACTTTTAAAACTTTTTTAATGACACAGAAACAAACATTTTCTGGAACTTTAACTGATAGTTTTGAAGCTTATTATACTAAATAATTAAAATGTATTACCTCTATAAAGTTTTAAGTTAAGAACTCGTCTGTATCAAAAGTCAGAGTCAAGTAATTTCAAAATAAATTGGACAGAATGACTGAAGATCATAGAAATATTTCATCTAGGAGTGACAGTATGAAATGAGTAACAGAGGTAAAACTTGTGGAGATATTGACTTAAAAGGAATATAAAGGAAATAAGATAATTAATTCAAATAAAAATGCTCGAGTTTGACACACAGGGAGAAAGACAAAGATGGAGACATAGAAACAAATACTTGGTTGCCTTGACTTCTCTAGATAGTTTTCTTCGTACATACTAATGGATTGAAATGGAAGGAAAACCATCAGAGGCACCAAAACCAAAATGGAAGGGTTAAATCACGGTATGAAAGACTAAAATGTCTTAGTGCTCTTGTTAATTGTTAAATAGCCTTGAAATACATCTTTGAATCCCAATGACACTAATGGGAACTTATGTGACTCTGTAGAAAAGGAATCACTTAATCTAAGAACTGCATCCTGAAGCATGTTGCACTGTATGGGAAGAGACTCCAGGAACCAGATCCTGGACCAAAAGGCATCTAACCCCCAAGAAGAACATGAATTTCTCTGTAGAAAGCTGATTGTCAGGACAAATAAAGGGCCCATGAGAAGCACTGGATTTAGAGATTCTAAATGTTGGACAAATGAAGTTTATCAGTACTCTTAATGTCATTTATAATGGTTTCAAAGAAGTATGTCATTTTCACTCATGAGCAAAGAATATAGAACTGAAACAATCTTCTTAGACCTTTGTAACATACCTTAAAAAGTGGACAAATACTTTCATAAGTAATTTTAAAAATAAGTAATTTTAAACCAGCCTTGAGCAGAAATTTTGCAGAAATCCTAATCATGATTGTTTTTTTAAAATTTCATCTTTATTGTTACATTATGAATACATATCATGTAACCATGATTCTTTACTGTAATGATACATTAAATTCACTGTAGCTTGGTGCATGAGGTTCAGTAAGGACAATATCATCCCTAGGTTTCTAGGTGTCAAAAGTATGAGTCCATTCAGAACAATGAAGAATCAAAGCTGTCATGGTACAATAGGGGCCTAGCATACAATTTTGAGCCCACTGGAGAGGTGTCTTGCTTAGCAGTGAGCTACTTAACCCCATCCTTGGTATTTAAAATATCAAAATTACATCCCCAGCTTTTGGTTTTTTTTCACAGGAGACACTTTGCCTCATTTTAAAATGTAAATATCTTTAAAGAAGAAATATTTTCTGTCTGTCCTTTGCAAGTTGTCATTGTTTACATGTTAGATCCCTTCCTGAGATTCTGTGTTAATATCTTTGACTCCTGAAGGGCTGTGGCAGGAAAAAGAAAGCCTTTGCAGTGAAGGTACATAGAGACTACTGCAATGTGTACGTCATGATCATTGATTAAGTCGCCATGGATTCCTTTATTTATACACAAGATCAAGATACCCAGTTATATTAGAAACATGAGAGGTGTCAGAACCATGAAGGAAATAAAATTTCAAGTTAAAACTCTTAGAAAGAAACTTTCAGGTCCACGTGGAATTATCTGACAATTCTACCAGAGGCCTAAAGAATAATTAATTCCAATTTTATACAGTCTTTACTAGGAATAGAATGGACTTAACCCTTAATTTTATAGGGCTTCTACTAAAAGCCGAGAAAGATAGTAAAAATGAGAATAGGAATGGAAAAAAAAGCTACAGGTTACTGTTTCTCATGAATTTAGATGAAACAGTCCTCAACTAAATATTAGCAAATCAAATTCAGCAACATGTTAAAAGCACAACTTATTTCAAACATGAAGAGTTGATCCAACTTTCAAAAATGGATTAATGGAATCCACCATATCAATAAGCTAACAGAAAATAGTATAATCATACTGGTTGATGCAAAAAAAAAAAAGCATTTGATAAAATGTAACACTCACTTTGATTTTTTTAAAGTACTCTCAGAAAATCAAGAATAAAGGATATCTTTCTGAAGAGGAAAGAAAAATCTTGTTCAAAATCCTAACAATTAATATACATAACAGTGAATACAAATAGTCTCTTTACTGGTGGTTTAAAACTACTTAGAAGGCCATTTAATATATCCCCTTTGTAAGCATATTGCAAAGGCCTAATAGTGTGCAGACTAAATGATTTTCCTTTAGGGTCAGGAAGAAGGCAGGCATGTCTACTCTCACTATGCACTGTCAACAATGTTGGAGTGAGTAGACATCACAGTGAGGCGAGGTGTGGGGGCATCTGTATTGAGAGGATGGAGCAAAACTATGGATATTTGATGATGACTTGACTGTCCATGTAGAAAGTCTACAGGAATATGCAGAGCACCTAATGGTTTCACAAATAAGTGATTGAGGGTGAGAACCGATTCATCTAACGTACAAATAAGTGAAATTTCTGTACACTAACAACATACAAGTATCAATCTGGAAAAAGTAACATAAAATATGAATTTCAGAACTTTAAAAATGCTGATGAGAGAAATCAGAGATCTTTATAAATGGAAACTCAAATAATGCTGTGAATTGGAAGGCTTTACACCATAAAGATACCTGTTTTATCAAACTGATCTATAAATCGAATGAAATTTCTATCAGTTGTATTTTGTTGACAAGTTCTAAAATTTATATTTAAAGGTACCAGAGATAGGATAGCTCAGCTATGAAATGGAAGTATAGAGTATCAAATATAATTCTCTCCAATGAAGGTGTTTATTGTGTAGCTGCAATGGCCAAGACCTCTTTGATCAATAGTTCTCAATAGAGAATTACAACCCAAGATGCTCAAATGATTTTGGCCAGAGGCCCAAATCAACTTCCTGTAAAAGGGGAGGGCTTTTAACAATGGTGCTAGAAAATCATATGTCCACGGGCAGAAAACAAACAAACAAAACTGAATTAAACCTCACATCTTATATGAAAATGAATTTAAAATAGTTCATATATTAAATGGTAAACATAACTTTGCAACCTTCTGGAAAATAAATATAGAAGACATTCTTTATAGTTAATGCTAGAGAAAGCATTCTAAACATCAAACTCATGATGTACAACATCAACAATTGGTAGAGTGAACTTCATTAAAGTTGTAAAAATTTTCTTTCAGAAGACTCTGCAAATCAAATGAAAAGACAATCTACAAACTAGGTAAAATATTTGCATACCACATAACTGAGAAAGAAATTATTGTGTCCAGAGTGTACAAAGAACTGTCAAAACAACAGGAAAAATAATTCAGTTCACCTGAATAAAACACATACAGAGAAATTTCACTGAAAAGAATACTATTTATGATGGCAAATAAGCATATGGAAAATATTTAACTGAATTAATCTTTAGAGAAATGTGAGTGGAAACAACAGTGAGATACCATAACGTATATCAGAATAGCCAAGATAAAAAATAGTAAAAGTATCAAATGCTAGTGAAGGTGAAGAAAAATTATTCACACATTTTGGACAAGTGCTTTGAGAAAAAATATCACCAGGTTTTACAAAGATAAATATAGATTTCATGTCTTTATGACATCCAGAAAGATAATTCTTTGGTATTTATCACAGAGAAAATGAAACATATGTTCACTTTAAACATGCATTGTGACTGTAGTGTTGGTCACATGGTAAAATCATATAAAATAAAATACAGACATGTATATAAGCACACTCAAAGCTGGTGAAATCTCAAAGCCAGTGAATTAAAAAAATATACAAAACTATGAATTTTAGGCAAGAACATTCCGATACATAATTTTTTGTTGTGTTTTTGTTTTTAAAATTAGTAACAGGTATCTCCATGGTGCAGAACAGTTTCAATTCACAAGGATATATTAGCACAGAAGGCCTGGCCAGCTGACTCAGACAAAACCTGCATCTTTGACTACACCTGACTTTGCTACCTGCCACCCTTGGTCCTTATTTTGTTTTCAATTCCAGCAATTTGAAATTCAGAGAGAGTTGGGAAATAGCGAGAGCACTGGATCCAGGGCAGTAACCACAAAGCACTAACACTAGGTCAACACCCTAGTAGAAAAAGAGAGATGATAAATAAAGCATCAAGCAAAGAAATTATTTTAAGATCTCACCACAGATAACATTCTTTCAAATACTGCATTGCACGAAGAGCTTTACTATGCCAAGCTCTGTATGCTTTCTTAGAAATTTGGTTATCTGAAAGGAAACCATTGGAAAAGTAAATGATAACACTGTGCATTACTTGAGTACATGTGCAGTCATGGAAAGAGGCACAGTTCTCCAGTCTCCTGGGCTGATGCAAATCTCAGTGAAAAAGCACAAGTAACTTTTGTTCCAGGTTATCATTCTTATAGGGAATGAGCTTGGAAAGAACTTCTGTCTTCTTCTGGAACCATGAAGGTTTGTTCACTACTGGGACAATACTGACTTCCTTCAGGATCAAGTTCTGAAAGACTGTTTGTTGCCCAGTATGAAATTTTATCTTTGTTAAGGTAAGAGTTTCTCTATGGAATGTAATAGACTGTATGTAAAGAACATAATCTGCTATTCATTCCAGGAAATTTGGGACTTATGAAACACTTCCAAAATAACAACAACAATAAAAATTATAATAAGAGTGTGGTTAGCATATTAATTTGCACTTAACATATTATGAACTAACTTGTTTGATTTTTTACAACTGCAGATTCTTCACAGGTTCATATTCTGCATTCTCAGTGACTTAAATTTCACCTTCGTAACCAAGCCCTATGTAACCAGTTTCCTATCTCATTCTTCAAATGTCTTCAAGAATCCCTAGATGGTTGTCTTGTGTTTCTCCACTTGGCTTCTCTGGTCCTCTCCTGTACTCCACTTGTCCCAAATGAACCTATCCAATCTTGAGAGACTTGACTACTAGATCCTTGTTATTGCTAATATCTACCTGTCACTTGCTGTTACTGCTGACAAATACACTGGCTTCAGTGTTACACAATCCATACAACTAAGTGCAAAGGGGGAGCTGTAAGCACTCTACACTGAAATCATAGCCATTTTTCAGAATTCTGCCAGCTACATCAGCTTGGCAGCAGAGCAAACCTGCTGTGGTGTGGCTTCTGGATTTCTCCTTGACTTTCCCCCTAGAGTTTGTAGAGACTCTTACATGACTAGTTACTTACATGACTAGTTATGAATCCAAGGAAGAACTAACTCAATTTCTGACTCATTGGATTTGCATATTCTGATTATTTCATTCAAATGAAATCATATAACATATAGTATTGTGTGGCTGGATTCCTTCACTCGCTGTAGTGCTCTCAAATCCATCCATGTTCTGGCTTGGAGCAGCACTTCATCCTTTTTAATGTCTGCAAAAATATTACATTTTTTAGATAGACAACATTTTATACTTTCATCAGTTTATATAAAAAGTCATTTTTTAGACATATAGAAAGTTATTTTTTACTCTGGACTATTTAAAAATTGACTCTATGAATAGTCATGCCCAAGCATGAGTTTCCTAGCTGCATGTTTGCAGTTTCCTTGAAGATATGTGACAAAGATTAAAAATTTTGGGTCATGTAATAACTCTAGGTTTAACATTTTGGGAAAAAAAATCTGATTCCAAATTGGCTTCAGATTTTAAATTCTTACTTGTAATGGTTAAGGATTCCAATTTCTCCATATCCTTATCAACACTCACTGTTGTCTATATTTTACCCATCTTCCTGGATATTGGTTTGCCTTTCTTTAATGACAATCAATGTTAAACATTATTAATGATGTTATTTGCCATTTGTGTATACTTTTTTGAGAAACGCCCATTAGATTCTTGATGCATTTTTGAGTAGGTTTTTTAAAATTTTGCTATTGAATTCTTAGAGTTCTTTATATATTCTGAACACAAGACTATTTTCAGATATATGCTTTACTGATAGGATTGTAAGCACTAACAAACATCATCTATATATTTTATAAATGTGAAAACTGAGAACTAGAGACATTGAAAGACTTATCTAAGAGTGAACAGTTGATTCTAGGCAGAAAAAGAAATTCTCTCTCTCTCTCTGAGTGAATATATATTCATATTCAGTGGTAGACGATTTGCCTAGCATGTGTGAGAAGCCATGGCTTCTACTTCCAGTAGTTCACAAAACATACATCTTCCAACTTGTTATTTCTTTACCTCAACACATCAGTATAATAAACTCTTACTAAACAACCTAAATGTCTTAACTCCACTGAGCCTCACATTAAAAATCACCAAAGAGCTCCCCTCTATTTTCATTTAATCTTTCCAATTGAGGAAATATTTTCCGTCTAGGTACTATCTAACAGATCCTTTCTGAGATTTTTTTATAGACTCTGTTCAACAAGAGATCCATCATTAGAAGGGAAATAGGTACAAAATACTCTATTATTAGTGAAGATTTTACTGAGTGTATAAGACCGTAGGAAGAGTGTTAAAAATCACAGGAGCAATCCTGCTCCCTTTGTAGGCATTAGAAAGCACTGTACCATTAAACATGTGTGACAGGATAGTTTGAAAAATGTAAGAAATTAAAGTGGGACTTCTGAAGAGGGATTTTTTTCTGGAAAGGTCAGCTAAAGAGGAAAAAGGGGTGGGGGAGATTTCTTACTCTCAAGATCACCAAAATAACATTTTTTACTTGCTCTATGTCCATGTGTGAAATGACTGCAAAAGGTAACAAATGCTGTTAGAAAGCAATAAACAGAAGGGAATCAGTAACAATGGCACAGGTAATGATAACACAGAAAATTGAAATTTCTTTGCTCTTTTCCAAACACATATTTGTTTTCAGGTTAGTCACTTACAGAAAGATGGTAAAATTATTTGTTTAAAGTGTACCTTAATGTATATAAATAGAAGTCTTTGAAATATAATTTTCCAACAAATAAGTGATCTACTATTTCTATATAATTTTGAATAATATCTTTGATAGGTGCTTCTTATTGTATATCTCTAACTGCCTTCTTCATGAACCTACTTTTAAGAACAGAGAGTAATGAAATCTATGTTTCCTTCAAAAGGTTCATTATATTGCAGACTGCTTACTGTAAAGTGACTTGACATCAACTGAACAGATAGGTAGGAACATATTTTCATTTTGATATAAGGGGAATGTATTTTCATATGAAATAATTTGATAGTGAATTGATTAGGAGAATCTTTGAACACATTCCCGGTTCTGTCCTCACTTTTATAACACACACAAGGTCACAGAGAATGCACTTCTCTGGCTTCAGGTTTTCACATTTGAATACAAGGTGATCTCTTGGATGACCCCAGTAGCATCATGTTGGACTTCTAGATTCCCTGTACAAGAAGACCTCAGATCAAATTTCATCCAAATGATTCAATGTTCTGGTCTTACCCTTTTTAAATCTTTTCCTTTTTCTGGTTTTAACTTGTGCTTAGAGATAAAAAGAATTATTGCTGTTCTAAAGGATGCCAACAAATATTTCTGTGATTTATGTTTTAGAGGCATCATTTTTTGGAAACAGGATATTATTAATGGGGTAATTTTGGTTCCAGATTTTACATGGAGAAAGAGATTAAAGTTATTAACTGGTGTTTATCTAGAAGTAACACAGAAATTTCTTTTCATAGTAAGGAGAGGGGTCAGTGACGTGTCCCTGGAATGACAAGTGATAAACACAGCATGACTGTCACACTCCTCATTCCTAAAATGCTCCTTACAAAGTCCTCCCACTTTGCCTTGCCTTCTATCTCAAAGGCTTTCTTCCCTCTGAAATAACCTTGCATCTTTCCAATGTAGTCCTCATTCTCTGCAGAGAATGCGGTATATGGAAGATTTCAAAATTTCTTTGGTGGACCCAAGAACTAGAGAAACCACGAGAGAGAGAATGTGCACCCAGCCACGAGGGGCTCTGAAAGCTACCACTTTAAGAGAGAAAGCCAACAAGTCATTGCTCTATTTTTGGGTAAGTATTATCATGTGGTTTTTAGGAGCAAAGATATGGACAAGTAAGTTTGGGGTTTTGCTTGATTTATCAATTACCTTCTGATATTGTTGTTTTTAGAAGCCTGGTAAATGCAAACACTTTGGATCTACAGAACATAGGGAAGGAGGTCAAAAAAAGTGAGATGATACAGGATGAAGTCAGGAAGGAGTGAAGGAAGACACTGTGTGGCAGGATAAAGGGGGCAGAGCTAATGCCCATTACACTGGACACTAGCTTAACATTCTTCAGCTATGAAGTGAGACTGTGACACTTCTTACTGTTGAAAATACCAACAAGTTATTTTATTTAAGGATGTTAAAAACAGTAGACAACAAAGTCTGAAGGAGCTTAGATTGTGTTGATCAATTCTGGATTTTCAGTGCTAAACTGAAACAGTTTATGTCCTCCGTGTCACTTTTACAATGGCATGCAAGCAGGTATTAGCTCCATTTCCAAAGGTGGAAGAAGGAAAGCAGGAAAATCAAAGCTGAAGGTGCCGTTGTCCATTTCCCAATCTCTAAGGTCCTTGAGAGTTCTCCTACAGAGATCAGTGACTCCCAGCAGGTGGTGGCACAGCACAGAATTTTCCCTCGCTGAAGCAGCAGGAGTTTCTTGTGAGTTAAATAGTCACCAACCTCAGAATTATATATGGAGATAATTTCTTGCTGACTAAACAAATCATTGGACAGTACAAGTCAGACACCTTCTTGGGGATTAAAGTAACTCTGGCCGCTCTAAATAGAAAGAGAGAACGTGACCTTTCCACACCAACCACCACAATGGATGAGCAGCTCCATGCAGCCCTTGCAGTGTGCACCTGAAGTTGGAGTGGCTCTGCTGCCTTCATGCTATGAATCTCAAAATCTGAGAGGGAACCCTTCAGTTGTTTCTGCAGCTATCACAGTAAACAGGTTAGCTGAATTATTGATAGCCTCTGGATCACTGAGGTGTCACTGGAATGACAAATGATAAACACAGTGCAGCTGTCACACTCCTTGTCCCTAAAATGCTCCTTACAAAGTCCTCCCACTTTGCCTTGCCCTCTATCTCAAAGGCTTTCTTCCCTCTGAAATAACCTCACATCTTTCCAATAGCCATTAATCTTTCCCGTCTCATGAGATCTGTTTGTAGGGTACACTATCCCATAAAGCCTCCTTCAGATACCAAACACACAATAATTCTCTACCTACTCAGCATGAACTTCTAGAACCTTTATTATCTGCACAATTACAGATTGCCCCAAAATCTATAAAGTTCCTGGTATAACTTTTGAAATATACTGATAATCACTCTGTCTTCCTCAAAATGTCAGTAAGGTCTAAAGCTTTCATAAAATTCCTACTTCCCTCCCCACTTCACTTCCCTGTTGGCACTTAGCTAAGATGTCCTGTTCACGAATTATGGCATGTATTCAGAATCATGTCTTGCATTTTTTTCTTTTATGTATCTATTGTAGTGTCACACAAACTAGATCAAGTATTTTAAACACACATTTATTTTGGCTTCCATATGTGCTATGCTTGCTGAACTGAAGAGAAATGTACCAAACATTTCTGGGGATCATTATCATAAGAAGGCTCTGGTCTTAATCTGATGGCCCCAAGAGATGGAGCAATGTGAATATCGCCATCTATCTGTGAACTATCCCATCAACAATAGTGTTCTGTGCCAAACACAGACATTTTCAAAAATGCACTTCAGTGACAGGTGTAGCTCACTTACTTTTATATCTTTAGGTTCTCATCCTGGGCCACTGGGACATAATTTCAGAAGCCCTTCTCAAAGGCAGAACTATAAGAGTGTTAGACTTGTTCTCTCCTGAGAAGGACCTATTTAAGAATTTCTTTTCTGGGATTTCAGGATATTCAACAGTGTGTTCATTTACTCTTAGTTAAGTGCTAAGGTTCATTAGCATAAATGGATGTCAGAAATCCTGCCTTGCCATATTTCTACCAGGAACTTTAATAGTGAAACCTTTAAAATGGCTAGCAACAATCACAGAAGGAAAATGTTTGCTTAAAAGAGGTGGACTCCTAAGGTCGTGATTCAAGGTAGAAAATTAATACAGGCTTTAGGATTCTACAGCCCTATGCTTCTCTAGGGACTAACAGTGCATTTGTTGCTTCCTCTAAGAAACTAATTTTAGTTGTACATAAACATAGGGTTATTAAAATAGATCAATAAATTATGTTAAGTGTATAGTTGAGAATTTAGCTCATTTCCACCAAAACAAAACAACACAACAGAAAACAAAACATTCAAATGTCATAAAACATATAGGTCATACAACCAAGTGTTTGAATGATGAAATCTATGTAGTTACATATTTAATACAAATTTAAAAATGATTTATCAGTTCAAGAATAATCAATATTGAAGTTTAATATAAATATCAGATGAACAGGCTCCTTGATACAGTTGTGCTTATTTCAAACTCATTGACAACCACTGACAAAAACAAATTCTTCCCAGAAATGGTTTCTGCAGTGTGTTATCCTGTGTCCTCTGATAACACTACTTGTGTCTCCAAAGGATGGATCCGTTAAAAAGCTTTTCGGTTTTTGTTAGTACATGATGGCAGTACAGAATGTCCTTGGTAATGCTGTCCCTCTGCAGTGCACTTGCCAAATAACCATTAACAGGATTTGATGCCTTGGTATTTAGTGTAGCACTTCCAACCCACCCCTGCTGCACTCTTTAGAATTTGGTCTTCAGAGACACATTTGTTGATATGCCATTGAATAATGATACCATACAATGCTTTTCTAGAGAATATAATCCATAAGATAATTTCCTAAATTCATATTTTTAGTTACTTGCTATAAAGATCTAGAGATTCACTTTATTGCACTCTATTAACTACCCCCTGTAATGCTTCTGGCACTTAAAAATCTGCTTAGCCAAAGAGAAATAGTGTCGTACACATAAGCTCTCAGTGTACTGGGGAGTTATCAAATATAAAACTCAGTTATTTTAAGTACACCTTTTTAAGCAACTAAAATGTGCTGAAACCTTCTTTGAAATTCAATGTGGCATGTGGATTGGAAACTTTACTAGCATGATGGATAGGTCTTTTATTTATTCCTCTGTGAATGACTGCTGATCATAATCACTTTTGAAGCTCAGCTGTAACAAAAAAGGATTATTTCTTTTGTCCTGGAATGTCAGGGTGAGCATATTTTTTCAGAGGATGAAGGGGACCAAATTAGACTGAACTACTGGGTATAATAAATTCGAAGCAATCACAAGCCAGTCTTCTTTAATTCTGAAGACACTATCAACATTAAATATTCTGATCCTCTCATAGTTAGCTCGCTTATCCTTTTGTCCTTATTGAATTAACTGCCTTTTCTTTTACATTGTCTCCTGAGGCGACCTCATTTTAAATCCTTTCAGTTTAATTCCATTAATTGGCATATTGTCTGGTCTCATGTTCTCCTCCTGGGTCTTGAACTTATGTTCCCCTCCATTCTTAAACTCCTTAGCTATATTTTGCAGTTTGAATGACAACTTGCTCCAATGGTAGACAAAGCAAGCACATTCTTATCTTTCACTTCCAGGCTAATGTTCAACAATGAATTTACAATTCTGGCAGTTTATCAGCCCATTAAGTAAACCCATGCATAGAGTTCCTTGATTTTAAAGCCACATACTGAAATCCCAGAGAAAGTGATTCACTAATTAAAGCATAATTTAACAGAGAACCATTTAAACTATTGTTAATGGATCAAAAGTAGATGCACTGGACTTTGCAGAGCCTCCCTCCTAGTACAGAGGCAGACCTGGTGTCAGCTCCTTTGGATTTGTGTTTCATCTTATTATTTATTGGTTAAAATTAATGCCTTGGAAAGTTATGAACAGATCTAATCCTCAGTATTCTGCACTCTAAAATGGGAATAATAATTAAAAACTCATTCAAAGTACAAAACTGTAATGAAAATTTAATGAGATATTCCTTAAAGAATGTGTATTACCTGGCACATAGCATATAGTCAATGTTAGTTCTCAGTATCAACTTTACTACTGAAATACTATCATCTCTATTTTTAGGATATTTCTATCTTTCTTAAAAAGCACATCTAAGTGTTCCCTTTTCTCAGACCCATAGTGTTTGTGGAAAATGTCATGTTCGTGGGTAGGAACTGTACACTTGGTCTCTTCTGTGCCAACATTGTAATCATTCTTTCTTTTCATTAAAGCACAAGTTGATAGAAACAAGGAGACTTTTTCATATCTCTCTAGAGTTTCAGAGTCATTACAGTGTTTTATTTTCAGGGAACAGGTGATATAACCACCTACTATCAGCAATGAGAATGAAATATCAACTTTTCTTTCAATTTATTTTTACTGTGAGGTCAAAACTAGAAGCAGTTGGAAAGTCTTGACAAGGATATGTAAACAGGACTAGGGAACTAATTAGAGAGGGAAGTTTAAAAAATAAAGAAGTATTGAGTCAGTCTTGAGAAGCCATAGATGACTAAAAAGAAAAATGACTGGTCAATAGATCAGAATGCCTACTTCCACAAAACTCCATGTAATAACTAGATGGCCTGATTGTGTTCTGTTATCTATTATTTTCAGTTAGAATTTGGGATAGCATCATATACACAATGGAGATAGCAGTTAACCCGTGAAAGAGATGGCTGTTCTGTCTTCTTATAGAAAAAAGATTAAAAACTTCAGAAATCACAGAATAAAAAAGGATGCAAAGCTGCATCTCATCACTGAGTGTGGATTATATTTAGTGTGGAGTGTCAACTGTTTGGCTTTAGCATTCACAGCAGGTATCATACAAGTCATTTCTAGGTGTGTCTAGGTAGGTCCTGGAAGCGCGCTTTGGGGTCTAAGTCCAGTCCCTGACCCTTTCCTCCCTGACACTGTTTCCCTGCTTTGCAACCTGGCTGCTATGAACTAAGCAGCTTCGCTCCACCATGTCCTTCTGCCCTGACATTTTGGCTCAGTACCCCCCAAACCATAGATCAAACCTCCCTAAAACCCAAGCCTGATTTAACCTCCCCTCCTTTAAGTTGTGAGTACTGGCTATTGTGTTCAGAACAAAGTAACTTGCATAATAGACTTAAACCATAAAAACTATCCTAAAGACAGTATCTTTAAGGAGTTTTTATTCTGAAGATATCAATATTTGTAAGAAGATGTCAAGCCCACCCAAGTTCTTAGGAAATCTCAGGTGGCAACAGAAAACAAAAATGGACTGACAGAACTGTCAAATTGTGCAAGTGTTCTTCAAATTTGAAAATTCAGAGACGAGCTTAGTTCAATCAGTCAGCAGTTTTACTGGCTAATTTCACCTCCATCTCTGCTCACATTGTGTTAGCATAAAGAAAATCACAGTCAATACTACACTCAAGGTTCACATCCTTCACTTTGAAAATAACACTTTCTGATACTGTAAGTACAGGCTCTTGGAAGTAACTGGAATCAGGCTCTTGAAATCAGATTTGATAGCTTCTTACAACTTTGAGTGGGTGGTAAAACAACTAACATACAAACATGTTCCTACTAGGAAGAAAACATAGTAGCAGTTTCATAACATTATTTCACAAAGTCAGGAAATGGTGTTGATGAAATGAACAAATAGCCGCCACCTTCAGGTAGACCACTGACCTCGTTCTCCACCCCCATAGCCATGCTTAAACCTAAGGAACATCTTCCTGTTACAAGCAAAAGACTATATGAATAACAGCTAAAAACAAGAAAATCTACTCTATTGATTAGAGAATAACGTGAATTGTAGGCATCAGAAATTCCAGACCAAGGTGTTTACATGTACAAATGAAACAAACAAAAACCAAAATCTCAGGAAAATAATAAATAAGAGTTTGAGGATTAAAAAAATAATCAAAAAATCATAAATATTCATATTCTATTTATACTTCATGTATGTAACAGAAACACAATGTCTCAAATGATGAGAAGTAACTCCTTATTTTTCATATATCTGTGAGATGACTAGAAGTAGGCAGTCTACCTATCAGGTGGCATTGTGCCTGTACAGTGTTATAAGTGACCAATCAGATTCCTGCTCCTTCTTTCCTCTTCTTTCTTTGGTGATGGCAAGAACTGTGCTACTTCCAAGAGAGCTCCACACCCCTGAAGAGTGAAAGGGCCAGACCAAGGGCAAACCCAATTTAACATCTCCTGGACTTCTGTATCTTACTCTGGCTTGTTTTCTAAATTTCCTCTACATTCTAGAAAGTAAATTAGCACAAAGGCAGAATTTTTTTGTTTATGCTTCTTTTGCTCATTGATGTATAGGTAAGACAGGACACTCAATTAATGTCCAAGTGTCTCTGAATGAATAAAGGAATGAATAAATTATGGTGATGAGTAATGTGATCATTAATTCAAATGAGTCCAACCCCTAAGAAGCAGCTTGAGACCTGGAATCTCCTTGGTGATACCCACCGCCACAAGTCTAAACGTTACTGGCTCTTTCCAGGAGGTGAATAATCTCTGTCACTGAATGCTCAAGGGATGCACTCACATGGCATATTAAACACATGAAAATCTATGCCTTTAAAGATCAGTTCAGAAAATGATTTTAAACTGTGAGATATTCTAAGGGAATTCATATGGAGTAGATATTTCTATGGAACAATTCTGATTACAAAAATCTCAAAAAGCAGTCATGCATTTGGTTAGAAAACTTCTGAACTTGACCTTGCAGAAAAGGGCATATTTTAGATCATCTGATATATAAATGTACCTGCATTTAAACTTTTTCCCTACCAAAATGTTAAAAGGAAAGATTTAAAACACATAAATCCAGTGCCCAAGTGAATTGGCTGCAGTTTTATGATGCACCGTAAAGCTGTCATCTGGTTTGTCAATTACACACCAACTAAAAGGTCTTGGAGGAGGTCGTCACACAAAAGACTTTAATGACTCACAAAAAGTCTGCATCTGAGTATGTGTCAAGCACCAGCTAATTAATAAGAGCCTGGAAAGGAAAGACTGACGTTAATGTAAATTAATGACATTATGGAGGATGGAGACAGTCTGCAGTGGAGGATCTACATAATCAGTCATCATAGTTTCCTTGTTGTCTCGCAGGTCAGTAATATGCAGTTTTCAGACAAGCTAAAACATATTTATTCATTAATCAGTGGTACATTTTAGGAGAGAGTATGGGTCTCTTGTTGAATTAATTTATATTTAAATTATAATACCAGATAATCACTTTGCAAACTAGATGAAAATTTCATAAATGTAAAGATGCAGATTCAATATAAGTCATTTATATAAGTCTTTACATTACTGATACGTGTAGTAAAGACAGTTTATATTATACTAAAGGGTCATCACAAGTGGGATGGCGTGAGGTAGGTAGGCTTTCATATCTGTGTTTCCCTTAGGTTGTCTGAGAATATGGAAGTGTGGAGGAGCCGAGGGAAAAATTGGGGAGAGATGGATTTGTTACCTTTTATTTGGGAATAAAAAGACATCAGCATCTCAAAGCAAAATGCCAGCAGTGATGAGAACAAATTATTCCTACTCCTCGGTATCACCATGACCCTTAAAAGTGAAAAATCACTGAGTGATAATTACATGTGACACTTTGAAGCAAGTAGTTTAATGGGTTTATTTTTTGCTTTTAAACTACCATAATCTATCACAAAAATGAATTCAAAATGAAGCTAGCTACTTTGCAGGAGCTAATCAAATGGACCTATCATTTCTACAAACTTAGTTGTCCCTAAACAATATACTAACCAGAGAGCCTTACATCTACTTATTCCAAAAGCAAATTTCCTGAGTAATATATAATACACACACACACACACACACACACACACACACACACACACACACACACGTGTACAGACTATTCTCACAGCAAAACTTTTAGTACCTAACTTAGAACATGGAAATATATGAGAAATAATGAATAGAGTTCATATATGTCCATATATGTAAGCCAAGCTCTGCTTCTCAGTTCTAATGATGGCCAAACTTGTGCTTTTAAGATCCAAATAAAATGTTGCAAATTTTTCTCTTAGAAGCTAAACAAAATGATTCCAGGTTCCTGATTGCCTATGTCCTTTTGCGGCAATGGCCTTTAACGCTTTGCTGAGGCTGCAGAGACCAGTATGGGTGATTCATCACAATAAGATGGAAACATCTTTAAAGCAGGCTGAGAGGCAATGCTGTCACAGCATGTAGTGGCACTGACACTTCATTTAGGGATCAGCTCTAACCCCTTCTTTGCATGGACACTGACTTCTCTCCCTAAATGGCATTCACAGTCATTGCAAATCCACTTTTTGCTTGCTAGCACTGTGCCAAGAAGTATAATACTACGTGAAAGCATTCTACGGAAACTGCCTTAGACAGTCAGCCTTACACGCAGTCACAGTCACTCAACAGGCCTGCCAGTCAGAATCAGTAACACAGGGGAACACAGAACATACACACAAAAATAGTATTTTCACTCAGGTAAAGGACAGTCTCACACATGAAAATTAGAGATCATGAAAGGCAAGAAAAACATTAATGGTAAAAAGGAAAAATCAGAAGCAAATCTTATGTATATGGGGGCTGGGGAATATAGGGAGGATGGGGAATGGAAAAGAAAAGCTTATGTATATAGGGAGTGGGGGCTGGCAGGGCGGGGGGAAGGGGGAAAATGAGAATCAAGTCATGTCATATTCTGGTACCAACTCTCAGTGTTGAATGCCATGATGGTGTGTATTCGTCATGTACCAATAAAGATTTGAATTTGAAAAAATAAGAATCAAGATATATCATGTACAGGTACAAATTCCCAATGAGAAATATGATCATAATGTATTTCTAAAATGTACCAGTAAATTCAATTTATAAAAAGTAAAACAAAAAGATATTAAATAAACTAATATACATCAGCCTTAAATAAAAAATTCATCATCTCAAATGACTGTGATTGAAAAAGATGTGTAAAGTATGAAAATTGTCTGAGAACTTCAAAACCTAAGCTAGAGATTTTTTGTAGGGATGAAAAAATAGTAAAAACTATGATTCCCAGGAAAAAACATATTTGTATGATCAGCTAATATATAATACACACACACACACACACACACACACACACACACATATATAGATGTCTACAGACTATTCTCAAGGCAAAATCTTTAGAGCTTGACTTGGAACATGGAAATATATGAGAAATAATGAATAGAGTTTATCAGCCTGTCCACATATGAAAGTCAAGCTCTGCTTTTCACTCCTGGTGATGGCAGAAGTGCATTAGCTATTTTAGTTAGTAATACAACTAATTACATTAGATAATCTAGTTAGTAAATTCTATAAATTTAAGAAAATGGTTGTGTTGTTCACTAATTAACCATTTAATGTTGTAATGAGACATGTGTTTAAAACAATAATTTAAGAAATGTGTATAAAATGAAAAAGTGATTTTTTGACAATCCCTAGAGAATCATGTTACATAGTCACTGAAACACTCCACCTTCCATATTTTTTATTGAGTTTATTGGTACATTTTAGTGTACGATCACATTCATCATTGAATTTGGATCTGTACATAATATATCTTGATTCTTATTATTTCCCATTTCCTTCTCCTCCCTTCAATACCTTCTACCTTATGTACACAGGTTTTAATAACATAAGATTGTTGTTGCTATGTAAATTTATATTTCTTCCCCCAGAAAGGCGTGGTTTAAAATGGTGATGGCCTTGGGAACCTTGTAGAGGTTCATGAATAATTATTTCTTATGTATTTAGGGGGCTGAGGGGTTGTAGGGAGGGCAGGAGAATGGGAAAAATGAGAATCAAGATACATCATGTCCAAGTACAAATTTTTAATGTTGAATGTGATCATAATGTGTATATAAAATGTACCAATAGACTAAATTTAAAAAGAAAGATTTCTAAAGTTTCACAGTTCTACCCACAAGGTAGTTTAGAAACTGTAAATCATATTTGCTTGCTTTTCCTTAGCTTAGTCACATGTACTCTACATTACAAAATAATTAAGTAATCGCTCATTGATGCTTTTTCTCCTTAATATCTATACCTAGAAACCATAGGAAGCTTAAGTGTAGTTTCAGTGCCTATTAATTGACAGTTAGCTTGTGCTAAAGTAAATTTGCAGAATGGAAAATATCCAGTGTGGAAAAGCAACAAACCAGAAATGAAGAGTACTAAAACTGAATATAAATTCTACCATTTTACATATGTAAAAATTCTAAGCATATGAATGCCTATGAATTTTTAAGTTTCTCACTATCTCCTTAAATCCTCTTTTCAAGGTTGTATTTGCAAAACATGCCTGTCATGAAGTGTCCTCCTGCCAATTCTACCCACTCCCACCATTACTTATGTTTGGGGTTAGGTTTGAACTCAGGCCTTCAGTGACTGCAAAGCCTTAATTCTAGGCCCATGGTTTTCTGGGGAAACCCCACCTCTTATCTTATAAGAGAACATACAGGCATTTAGTTTACTGGTATACTGAAATTTTTTAAAAAGCCATAGAGGAATGTGAGTCTCAACACTTAGATACTGTTAATGTGATGAATGAGGTTTAATGATTGAACATGAATTGTACAGTACCTGTTTGCAATTTGTTCAATAACTGGGTGGATCATTCATTCGCTTGGTACTTTTAATATTCCTTGGGTGTCCCAATATCACAGTGCCTCTGGAACCAGCCGTGGTCCAAGTTAACAGAATCCTACATCACTTAGCATGACCTCAGTGGAAGGGACAGTTTTACCTCAGAGTGATGAAAGTTTGCATTTTGAGCTGAATGAGCACTACATATTAAATCTTAGTCAGCATTTCTAAGTTTACATGAAAAAAACCCTCTTTCTTCTCATCTCAAGACTTTAAAATATCTTAAATATTGATATGTTAGTGAATTAATTTCCTGTTACTATTTTAACAATTAGTATAAACTTAACTGCTTAAAGCATCATAAATTTATTGTCTGGCAACTCCGAAACCACCATAGGGTGCACTGGGTAGAGACCAAAGATTTAATAAGTTTGTACTCTCTCAGAGGCTCTAGTGGAAAAATCGTATCTCTCCCAGCTCCCAGAGCTGTAGTCCTTGGCTCAGGCTCCTTTCTTCATGTTTAAAATGAAGCATTGTCAAGTATTTCTCAGCTCCCCTTAACCTTAAATCTCAGTTTCTTGAATCTCCAGCCTCCTTACTGTGAGAAACCCTGCTACTACACTGGACCCCTCCAAGTGGCACAGGATAGCCTTTCTATTCAAGGACTTTAATTTAATTGCATCTGCGGGTCTCCCTTGATGTGTAAGTAGCAAAATTCACAGGTTTTAGGATTTGGGCATACACATAATGGTAGGAGATGAAGGAGGGTACATTATTTAACCTATTACCATTAGATATTTTCTATTTCACATTGTGATATAATGAAAGGGCTTTAAGTATATCTTTGTTTCCTCTGCTATAATAGAACAGTACAAATGGAGTTACTAATACAAACAAATTTCATACTGCTGAAATGCTGGAAAGCCCAAGATCATGATGTGACCATGTAGTGAGGGCCTTCTTGCTGCACTACTTTATGCCAAAAGTGAGAAGGCATGAGAGGTGCAGAGAGAGAGAGAGAGAGAGAGAGAGAGCAACAGCAGGTCATGCTCATCCTTTTCTAAAGGACCCTGATCTGCTCCTGATGGCAGCTTCCTCCTGACCCAGAATTCTTCCCTTTAGGTCTCTCCTTTCAAGACTGGGAATCCTGTTTCCAATCCATGAATTTTGGGAAACATGTTCAAACCGTAACAAGGCATATTGTTGGTATGAAACTACTTGTTACCCCTTTAGAAGCGATTTATTTTTCAACCAAGCCAGTTGTAAATAGTCATTATTATATAATAGTACTTTTGTTGGGAACACTCACAATAAATGAAAACAAGAGTCGTGAATTAGGGGTCTCTTCCTTGATGTGGAATAATAATGGCTCTCCAAAAACATATTGCTATTTACCTCATTGGTGAAGTAAATAGGACTCTTGCTTCAAATGGTAAAGAAAAATAAAAATAATAAGATATAATATCAGCCACTTGTGAACCAGAGAATTCCCTCTTTCGAGTTTTAAAGGCTTTTCAGAAAACCTGGAAGTTGCAATAATATTCGAATCAATGTCATTCAGATGCCTTTGCAAAGCAAACAAAGCTCCATCAGCTGAACAACCAAACCACTGTTCAAATTAATCAGAAAGAACTTGATAAATTCCATTGATGTAGAAAATTAGCACTTTGCATGTTTCCCAGATTTTGATTTCATTTGGGTGTCTGGTCGTGAATTATAACCACTCTTCTTGGACTCGAGCTATTTCACTTGAAATCCATTATTTCTAGCAGAATTATGAGTCTTGTTAGGGAAATGCCAGCGATTTCCATTTCGAGCATCTGCACTGCAGTTCTATTATTAACATGGAGCTCATTTTAAAAGGGGAGAAGAATTAGATTTGTGTCTTTGGGGTGCTGGGGGAGGGGCGGGTAGGCGCTGCAGCGAAGCTTGGGCAAAATGAGTGCGCGAGGCAGCTTGCAATCGACACAGCTGTCATGTAAATATCTGTCTCTGCTGTATCGCTGAGGGATCCTGGGCTTCCAGACCTTGTAGCCATATGTAAACAATGCAGTGCTGATGACAGGTTTACAGCGCTGGAGAAAACATGTGCAGCTGTTTCCTTCGAGCTCCTGTAGTGAGATACAAAGGCGCGGGAAGCAGAGCGCAGATGCTCAGAGCCCAGTTTTCCAAGCTTACAGGGCTAGTTCGGCTTGTGTGATGAGTTCCGCACCACTGCTTCTGGGTCAGGCCGTGGTAGTCCCTGGATGGAATGGAACAACTTTTGCACAGGATCCCTTCCTGGCCTCTGCCTCACTCTCTCCGTACACTCAGCTTCCAGTGGATTGCTTTCTCTGCAAGCAGCAGTTAGGCAAAGTCTCTCCTTCAGCGGGGGTCGCTAAAGCGATGCCTGACTGGCGCCTCTGCGTGCAGCATTGATCCCAGGACTCACCAGATCAAAGAATTCAAAGAGGCTAATGGCCTGGATCGATGGGTCACGTGCTCCCTTCCCTATGTATTGCTCTCTTCTGTTCCCTATATTCCTCCCCGTGTGCAGCTGGATCCATTACAAAATAATTAAACAGAAAACAAAGTATTGTTTGGGCAAAGGTTCTCTGAGTAGGAATGAAAATAAGTGTGGATGTAACATGGAAAATAATTACGAGGCACGTATCAATTTTGAGAGAAAAAATCTTGCCTCCACTCAGCCGTCCAATTAATCTTAGATGGCTGTACGTGTTTCCCAGGTCAATAAATCCCCTGTGTTGACCTTTGCATACTTGTTTGGATTCTTCAGATAAACATAGTACTTGCAATTTGAATTATTCAGAGCTCAGAGTCATTTTCTATTTTCTAGTTACATTATGTATTTATGGACACAAGTCCAGCAACAAACCTAATATATAAGCAAGTGTTTGTTCTGTTTTCCTAAATTAAGTCATTTTATTAAGGAGCTGCCATGTTTAAATTTCTCTGCCCTGCTGTCAGGCTAATTCAATTTAAGTCCATTCAGCATATCTGAGATTATGCACAAATTACTGAGTCTATCTAAGCTTGCAATTCCTTTCTCTAATATTTTGGTATGTCATTATAAAATGGGGATAATAACATGTCTAAGGATTGTCTTGAGCACTAACAAGACATTTTCTGCCCAAGTCTTTAATTTTTGACACCAGAAGGTGTCAAACCCATTCAATAACCCATTAAATGTGAGCCCTGATTATGGATTTCATATTTTGAAGAGTACTGCTGTAAATTGGAAACTCTTGCCAAAAGGAATAGAAAGCCTTACTAAACATCCATGAATGTATGGCTTCTGAGCTTCCAGTCCTCTGAAAGCCATTCATTCTTCTGGATCCAAGATACTACCCATTATTCAAGGAACCCTTTCTCACTCCACACAAATCTGAAATTCTTAGCCTGTTCTTTTTCAAAAATATGTGAGGAGAGATCCAGATAGATGCAACTGAAACTCAGAAACTTTTGTGAGAATACGAGGAAAGCTCTAGCAGATGTGTTGAACATTTTGGATGCAGTAGCCCTATGACTCCAAATGCCCAGTTACACTCACTCTGAGTTGAAAGAAAAGTCTTTGTAGATAATGATAGGAATTTATGTACCAAGAATTTTTTAAACCTTTGAGAAATCTTTTTTGAATTTAAATTTATATTGGTACATTATGAATACACATCATCAAAGCATTCAATATTGAGAGTTTGTACCTGAATATGACATGACTTGATTCTCATTTTTTCCCTTTTCCTCTGCCCTGCAAACTCATATATATATATATATATATATATATATATATATATATATAATCTTTATTTCCTTTTTTCTTTATTACTTTCACATTCATTTCTCCCTCATTATTTACCCCTACATCATCTTTACTTTTAAATATTTTCTATTTCACAATATCAACTATACATACCACAACTCATTTACAGCTTCATTTTCTCATATCAGAGAAAAGATATGATATTTACACATCTGTGACCTTTGAGAAATCTTATTTTGAATTCCAATAATTGATACACAAGTTAATCCTCAAATCAACACTTCTATAAACTGATCACTTCTTGAGTCTCCATTGAATGAGATTTTTTTTTGCAACTATGTCTAAGTCTCACAAAAAGATAAATCCATATACACTTTAAAATAAATTAAGAGGCATTAGTTTTCTGTGTTATTTAATATACATTTTACCTTTTAGAGGAATTTTAAGTTTATGGTAGAACAGAATAGAATGCAAGTTCTCCTACCCCCCTTGCAGATCCCACACAGAGTTCCTCCCACCATCAATAATCCACATGAGAATGGTACGTGTGTTGTAATACATGAACTTACATTGCCACATGGGTATTACTCAAAGACTTTTGTTCTTTGTGTCCTGCATTTTATGGATTTTACAAGAGGGAGCATGTATCCAGCATTACAATATCATATTGCATAGTCTCACAGTCTTAAAAACCTTCTGTGATCCTGGATTTATCCTTCCTTCACTGTAACCTACAGCCCTTGTCAAGCACTCCTTTGTTTTTTATTCTGTGTCCCTATTTTTGCCTTTGCTAGATTTGTTTATGTGTCTCCCCAGAGCCTCATGTTGCTTTCCTTTGGTGGGTGAATCTAAACTATATGGTGCTGGGATGAAAAAGGTATGTGATTACTAAATCAAGTGAGTGATTCGTTTGGTGCTGTGCTAACCCTATTAGACTGGATGAAGTAAAACGGCAGAAAGATGTTATGGTCTCTTGTTGCTTTTGCTATCTTTGGACCGCCATGAACTGCTGCCCTTCTGTCATGTGCCACTGTGCCGTTAAGAGAGCCCATTATGGACTAAAACCTCTACAAACTGTCAGCTAAATAAGGCTTTTCCCTTTAACTTGGAGTGTGAGTATTTTATCTCCATACACAGAGAAAATTAACAGAAACACTATAGTATCATACACTTAAAGTCATCCAGTGAGTAGCATCTTCAGATTTTCTTAGCAATATGTTTCTAAACATCCTATAAGTCTTTTTACAACTTGATAGTTCATTCATTTTTTAGGGATGAATAATATTCCATTGTCCTTATGTACTACAATATATCCATTTATCTATTGAGGGGCATAATGACTGATTTCAGGTTTCAGAAATTATTAAAAAATTTTCTACAAGCATCATTTTACATGCAGTTTCCTGTTAGTTATAAGTTTTTAATTCACTTGCGTAAATACCACAATATCATATTTGCTGGGTCATATGGTAAGAAAGTGTCTAGTTTTTTCATAAGAAATCCCCAGTCTTCTTTCAAAGTGGCTGTACTGTTTTGGATTTAGCAACAAATGAGAATTCCCATTGCTCTGCGTCTTTGCCAGTAATGGCTGTTATCAGTGTTAGGAGTGGGGCCATTGTAATAGGCAAGCAGTGATATCACATTGTTACTTTAATTTAAAATTCTCTAATGATATTTCTGTTAAGTACTTTTTCATACCTTATTTACATTCCTCCAACTTTTTTGCTGAGATGTTTATTTAGGTCTTTTGCTATTTTTTAATTGAGTTTTTATTTTCTTATTGTGTAGTGTTTAAAAGTTCTTTGTATGTTTTGGTTTGCAGTCTTTTTTTAGGTGTGTACTTTGAAAATATCTCCCCCTAGGCTATGGTAGACCTTCTAATTCTGCTGAGTAGATCATTGACAGAGTAGAAGTTTACATCTCAATGAGGACTGGTTTATCAGTTCTGTCCTTCATGAATTATTCCTTTTCTTGTCTCTAAAAGTCTTCACCAAGCTTGAAGTCATCTAGCTTTTCTCCTATGTAATTTTCTTGCAGTTTAATTGTTCTATATCTCACATTGTAAGGAATCTGTATAGATTCATCTTCTTATATATAGAACTGTGTTCCTCCAGCACTATTTTTGAAATACTCTCTTTTCTCTATTCACCTTCATCAAAGATCAGCTGACTGTATGTGTGAGTTTATTGCTATATGTTCAACTTCTATTTTTCTCTATCAATGATCCATTTGTCCATTTTTCATCAATAGTAAACTGTCATGATGCATGAAACTGTGTAATAAGTCTTCTTATCCAGTAGTCTGTAATTATATAGTAAGTCTCAAAGTGAGATAAAGCCAATCTTTTGCATTGGTTCATCAACACAGTGTTGGGGAATCTGAGATTTTGCCTTTCTATATAAATGTTAGAATTAGCTTTTCAATATTCACCAATTAGCCACCTAAAATTTTGATGAAAACTGTATTGAATCTATAGATTTTGAAGACTCATTTTAGGAGTTTTCTTGTCCTTAACATCTCTTTATGATTCTTTGAGTTCTTGCAACAGTTTTATAGTTTTTTTCTATAATCATCTTAAATATATTCTGTTAGATTTATATGTAGACATTTATTTCTTTCTTCTTTGGTAAATAATATAAATATAATTGTGTTTTTAATGGAACTTTCACTTATTTTTTGTTAACTTATAGGATGGTAATCAGGTTTTTGATATTAACTTTATATCATACAATCTTATATCATTGTTTTTCAAAAAGTTTTCTGTTGTTCTGAGAGGGTTTAAAAATATTGTTGATGACTTGAGATTTTTCTATGAGTGGATATGGATTTTAATGAATCTATGTTCTAGATTGAAAAAATTTCTGTATTTCTTAACTTTAAAAGAATGCAGAGTGTATGATTCAATGAGCATTATTAAATTGATGATCTTATCTTAGATAGTTTGTGCTAGGGATTTGGGATTTAGCTCAGTGGCACAACAACTGAATTTACAAGCAGAAGGTCCCATGTTCAATTCTCCATAGTGGGGTGAAAAAATAGATACCTTATGATAAGGATGAAGCATCCTATGGAAGCTGTATCTTTACCACCTGGCAGCTAATACCTCTTCTTAACAACCTAAGAGCCATTCCAGATGACGTATGAAGAAACTGAATCTAAGTCAAATTTCAGATGATTTCAATTAAATTTATTTTTATGTTATCATATATTTTTGATAAGTGGTATTAATTTTCCACTTACTGAACAGGTATTAATTTTCTAAATATTTTTATGTGTAAACAGCAAGTTTATACAAAGAGATAATCATGGAGATTATATGTGTCTTGGAAAATGTCATAAAGATATTATACTGGAACTAAATTTGGAGTAAATTAGTGTAACTCATAGATTAGATCACAAAGTTAAGAGTTTTTGAAAGACCCAAACATTTTAAATGTCATATGGTATTAGACAGCATCATTAATTGACTAAGGATTACTAGGTTTTAACCACTTTAAGTTGGGGAATTTATTATCATATCATGTGTAAATATAATGGCCATCATAATACATCATTTAAGTAAAATTCTATTAATACGTAGAAGTAAGTGAATGAGTGAATTTTGGATTCCTTTCTCTTGTGACATTAAATCTGAACTTCTAAATTATGTTTCTACCTCTAAACTCACTCACTGGCTAACACAATACCTCTAAAAAAAAAAAAAAAAAAAAAAAAAACCTCAACTGTACCCTGTGGTTCAAAACTATATCTCCTTTCTCATACCTGCTCATCATATTGGTTTAA
>PVIR01003251.1:8566-91241 GCA_004026965.1 Petromus typicus
TGTGGAGACCCACACCCAGCAGCAACCAGTACCACATACCACAGTGCCAGGCGTGGTGGCTCACGCCTGTAATCCCAGCACTCGGGAGGCAGAGGCAGGAGGATTGTGATGTGAGTTTGAGGCTGAGCTCAGGGCCAGCCTGAACCACAAAGCGAGACCCTGTCTCAAAAAACCTAAAAAAAAAAAAAAAAAAAAAAATGCAATTCCACATTTAGCCCAATGTTACAATGTGGAACAGTGATATTTCTTGATCCACTAAAAGAAGAATTAACATTTTAAATTGTGGTTTTAGGTACATAGAAGATAATTAAAAGTCAAATTTATTAGAATGGCAAATTCTCAAAGTAGACCAAGAAACCCTAGAAGAAAAGTAAACCCCGAATAAAGTCATTTTTGCATTCACAAATTCATTACGTAAAATGGATAAAGCCATTTTTTGATTGGATAAGGGTATTTTTGCTCTATTATTCTGCTTGTTATTCATGCCCTTAATCTTCCTTCCCCTTCTTTCCCTTTTTCTATATTTTTAGGTTCATTTTCCAAAATTATAGAAATAAGAGCTCTGTCAGTTCTATTTATCCTCCCACTTTTTATTCTTTCCAATTATCAAACACAAACTCAAGATATGAGAATAATTAATTTAATGGATTCATCTATGTTTAACTTCTAGACTAGCATAGTAGAAAGAAAAATTACTTACATGTTTCTACCAGTCTTGGTCTCCTTTGGCTTCTGGTTCACCCAAGTAGCATGATCAGGTATCTCTAGGTAATTTCTGTCTATTTAGATTAGAGTAGCTATTTCCCTACAAACTCAGTTCTCTGACAGATCCAAGAAAAATCTTTGATTCTCAGATATTTTTTTCAACTATGTTTGCTATAAGGATAGGAATGAAACTTCCAGGTTTTTTATTTGTCAAATTTGTATTCTCACATATTATAATATTTTGATGTTTTGCTACAAAAAAATTCCAAATATACCAAAAAAATTGAAAGTTAGGGTGAAGGGGGGAAAATGATGTGATTGTAACAAAAGAGTAAGGAAACAAATTTTATGTATATGGGGGGCGGTAGGGTGGGTAGGGCTATGGGAAAAAATGAGAATTAAGTTGTGTCTTATACTGGTACAAATCCCCATTATGGAGTGCAATCATGATGCGTTTATGTAATGTACCAATAAAGATTAAAAAATATAAAAAAATTGAAAGAACTGTATAATGTAATTATGAGTCTTTAGTGGCACCTAAATTTAGCAATTGTTTACACAATGTAATATTTGCTTCAATTATTTTTTTCAGAGGAAATTTCAGTTAAATCATTTCACCACTAAATAAGTATATTTTGTTTCAAGGTTTTATCAAAGGCTATATCCTTAAACAGAGAACTGTTTTAGTTCTCACTTTCCCAAAAAATCTCAAAAATAATTGTTTAAGGTTGGTTATAGACTACCAACTTAAATTGCATTTTACTTGAACAAGAAGGCCTGTTAATTCACAAAATTTCTATATAGAGTACTGGTAGTCCTGACAATTACATATTCTGATTTTCATTTGGAAAGGCCATCCTTCTGCAATGAGATTGGATCTAAGTGAGATAAGGTAGAAAATACTCATTCAAGGAAAATACATTTTTCCCAAATGAAAGATGTTGTAAATCTGAAGTACATAACTAGTTATAGAAATCAGATAGAGAAACAGAATTAAAAACAGAATTTAGGTAGTAACTACCCAGGAATCTAAAATCTCCATAAGCAAATATGTTTATATTTGAAGTTACTCCAACTCTTTCCATGGAATGAAATAGAAACTATTAATACTGTACAGAATATATCAAAAGAAAATTATCTAAATAGGTCAAGGTAGGATATTTGTTATACTATCTCCAGGTTTGTCATAGCTCTGATATTAAGATAAGAAATATTCAGTCACTTAAAGTATAAAACAAGGCATAGTTGAGTAGCTTTATTGATTCATAAATACAACTAAATATGGTACTACAGAAGCTGCCACAGAGGACTTCACCTCCTCAGAAGGAAGTGGCTGTGTGACTGGGTTATCTGTGTTGGTTAAACATCTCTTCCAGAAGCTAGGCTCCTACACAGAAAGGGAAACAGGGATCCTAACTTTCTCCATGACTGTATTTCAAACAGGTTCTCCTTTAGAAAGATATTCCCCAGCTTGTGGAAGATCTACATCTCAAAGAGGCAGAGGGAAAAAAAAATCTATAATTGAAAGTTTCCCAAAGTAAATGCTCCAAGAAAAGAGGCCAGAAGTCTTCCAATAGATGGAAGCCTGTTGGAAATGAGGTCACACTGAAGAGACCATTAAGGATATCTTCTTCTAAAATTAGGCAACAGAGGCTGAAAATAAAATAAGTCACCAAGATTGAAACCTTCTTGCTACAGATAGTGTAATTATTGTTTATGTGTTAAGGTGCATTAGTTACATAGCTCAAAGGATATAAAAACCCTTCCTTCTTAACATAGTAAGAAAGGTGAATGCCAGTGGAGGAAAAGCTGATCCCTCAATTTTCAGTTTATGAATTTTATATCCATTACTTCACACTAAAGATTTCAGATCCAAGCAAGCTTCAGAAGGAGATTAATAGTGCACTCAGCCAGCAAAACAACTTGTCCTTGTGTTCATGAAAAATAATGAGTTATTTGACATAGTCTTTTCTAATTATTAAGAGTGAGTTTCCTGGGTCTAATCATGTGCGTTCTGAGCCTGCTGTGTGTACAAGTGATTTAGACAATGAAAATGACAAAGCAGAAAGCATACTAAGGTGACAGTGGCACTAGTTTTGCATTGTCCAAGTGCTGCTCCAACTGAGCTCATAGCTAAATCCTAGAGTTTTGTACCATATTTTTGTTTTCATTTTCCTAGATAAATTATTACAGATTTAATTGTGTTCTGTCAAAAATGATATACTGAGCCAATTGCACAGGCACGCGATTATAATCCTAGCACTGAAAAAGGCTGAGGCAGTTGGATTGCTTATTTAAATCCTGCTGGGACAATTTAGCAAAACTCTTTCCCAAAAAATAAATCAAAAGGATTGGAGGTATAGCTCAGTGGTAGAGCATGCCTGAGTTCAATCCAGAGACAGAGATAAAGAGAGAGAGATAGACACAGACAGACATGGGGAGGGAGACAGACAGAGAGAGAGAGAGAATCCTAAACTCCAATACTTCAAATTGCTATCTCTTTGGGGTGGATTCATTACAGAGAAAATCCAGTTAAAATGAAGCCATTGGGCAAATCTTAATCCTATGCATCTGTTGTCTTGCTAATAAAAAAATTTGGAAACAGAGTCAGACATAATAAAGGAAAGATCAAATTAGGAGAGGCAAGAAGAAGAGCATCTATACTGCAAGAACAGATTCTTTCCTCACGGCCCTCAGGAGACACTTACCCTCGTAGTCCCTCAGTTGAACTCCCTCTTATGTATCTGTGAGAATGAAGTAGAAAAGTATAAATAAACTCAGATAGAAAAAAAAAACAGGAAAACTGTAATTTTACACTTTTGTTTTAAGAAAACCAGATTCAAGGCATAATCAAAGTTACTCAAGATTACAGTCCCTTTTTTTTCTTACCCTAGATGTATTTTTCTTCTCTAAGCTTCTCACTACTAAATTCCTGAGTGTTATAGATACAATAAATCTACAAATTTGGCCTACACTTTTCTTCTCATACTATAAACACAAATTTCACAGACCTTCACCCCCAAGAGACAGTTCTAAACGTCAAGCACATACAAATGATTTGCACTTTAAACCAGCCCACTAATAGATGACTCATTTTACAAAATCCATCATGAGGAAACACCCCACAGCACATAGACCTCCCCCAGACCGTCCACATGCACTGCGCCCTGAGTGCCTGGATTCAGAAATCGGTATGCACTTCTTCAATAAATCTTTAGTACATCTGGTATGGGTCTTACTGACACAACCCGATATTTATTTTGTTTGTTTGTTTGTTTGTTTTTGAGAGAGAGAAGTCAGTAAATCTCTAAGGATACTGGATATAGTGGACCTGAGGTCCCCAACTTCTCTATGGTGAGAACTCCTAGGACCCATCCAGTTACAAGCCAAAAAACTTCCATTATATAAGCCTCCAATATGTGGTCTTTTATTACAGCAGCCTGAGCAAACTAACATAGGATACTGAGACTGAGAAAATTACATTTTTTAAAATTTTGGGATTCATTATCTTTTTATTAAACTTTGGATCATAAAAATGTTATGCTTCTCATATTCTGTGGACCTTTGTCAACATTTTTCCTAGTTTGATTCATTTGATTATCTTATCAAAGCAATTTTATTCTAATTTGCTTTTTAAAATCAAAATGATGGTTCTTGAAACTTTGTATAAATAAATATTTGTAGAAGTCCATCTAATTTATTAGTCAGAATGTTGCATCTTTCTTAATTGACTCAGCAAAATCTTGATGATAGCACTCCCACAGCCTTAACTCTTTGGTGAACAACAAATACGTTCAGGACTTTACAGTTAACTTTCTTCCTATATTATACCAAAAGCTTAAAATAACTCTCCTTCCAAATGTGAAAAATCTTACCCTGGAAATTTATGAAAGCACATTTAAATATGTATGGTTATTAGGAACTAAAGGAAAACTTTAGCTAGGAAATGGTGAGCCCAGTGACTTTATCTGACTACATCCACATGTTTAATTCATTTTCACATATATGTATGCACACATTTTTAGATTAAAATTCAAAAAAGATAACTATACTTAATTTGTAAGGGAATGGAAACTTATTCAAAATACAAGCTTAACTTTTAAATAGTTACCAAAGCAACTACTGCATTTTTCATGATGTAATCAAACATATGCCATATTCTGAATTTGAAAGGCTGAAGATGTTTACAATTCCAGGTTACAAAAAAGAAAGAAAGAAAAAGAAAAGTTCAACTCACTAGTACTAGATTAGGACAATAGTCAGGCCTTAAGGAGGAAATGTAAATAAAAGGAGTCTTCAACATTTTTGTTTTAATTTTTAAATTGACAAATAATAATTGCACATCTTTATAGGATATAGTGTGATATTCTGACACATTTATGTACTTTGTTTTTACATAAATAAAATGTCATATAAATAAATTTTTCAGTACTCAAGGCCTCAATGTTGCATTTCTTTTACAAATGATACTTCAGATTTATCTAACTTCCTAATTTTCTTGATGAATCCCAAGGGTATTATAGAAACTTCCATTTTGAAGTCTTTAAATAGAAGAAAGCCAATCATAAATAATGCATTTTTACATTTCGATAAGACACTCTGCTTGGATATTTTAAACTGAAAAATTAAATAAAAAGAAGTAGCAGCGGGGGTGATTCTGCCTGGGTATTTTCTATAACACATCAAGCACTAACCATCATTTTGCTTGTATTTTGCTGTTTTTCCTCAGGGCTATCCTACCACAGGGCGATGCACAGTAATCTCTCTGGGTGACAGAGTAATTGGTTTTCTCTGTGTCTCATTTCAGAATCTGGTTAGGTGTCAGCTGGGCTAGATATCATAGCACTAATCTCAGACAGTGCTCATTGTGTGGGAAGAATTCTGAGAAGCTAAGTCAGCCTCTACATGTAATTGTGAGCTCTGTGCTTCCCAGGTTTTGAGAAGCTGCAGAATAATCAGGTCAGGGATGATGGAGTCACCGAGGTCTTCATGGGACGAGCAGGGATGAATGTTCTGCTGCTTGGTGCCAGAACAGGGAGAAGACTCCTTGGCTTGGACCTCCAGTTCTCATTGTCCCTTCTGTCTGAACTTACTCAGTCCAATCTTTTACCACCGTTAGTGCTTATCCCAAATCTCTCTTCAGTCCAAAGAACACCAAGTAATCTGTCTAACACACTGAAGGGTCTTCCCAGTATTTGAGTTTGCCCTTGTATTTTTCTTCTTTCCAAAGCACTCATTAGCTTTTCAGCACACTAATTCACTCTATTTTATATTTATGACTTGTCACACTTAGGTCCCAATAAATATAAACTTCACAAATGCGTGGGTCTTTTTTCCTATTTGCTTCTCATTTGTTCAACTATTTGTCTCCTTTCAGCTAAGAATCCACACTTACTATTTCTAAAATTATAGGATAACTAACTCCAAAGAAGCTGCTTCACTGGCTTGGATAAACATACAAACCACCCATGCTGTGGATTTTAGGACTCTGCCTACCTGCTTACTGTAATTATTAATAGACCCAAAGCCAAGAAACCTAAGTGCACCTGAGGACGTTTCAGGGCACAACTCTGCTGTCAGGTACTTGTGCATAACAGGCCACAGTTCTATGAGTGGCTTTAACATACTGAACCATACATGTGCGGCATGGTCAAGGTTACAAAGCCGGTGCTTGTCTGCATTCCTCAATCTGTGACAAAGCACTATTGCTGCCATAAAATGAAGAGCTATCTAGCTGTTTTGCTGAGGAAGGAAAGACAAGCAGCTCTCACGCATGGCTGCTTTCACAGATTTCTTCTCTGCCTTTGGTTCATTACTGGAGAGTTAACTACACAGATGAAATGAGCCCTTCTCTGGGGCCCCCTTGGGAGGCTCAGCCTTGACAGCCACCCACTTCAAGGAACTTAGTGACTTACAGAAGGAAGATCAACGTGGGTGTCTACTACAGGGAAAGCTCTATTAATTTGGGAAAAAAAATCCCCCAAAATGAAAAGCAAAATAAGTTTTAAAGATATTAAAAAAGATTATACAAAGCAGAATGTGCAAACAGGCTACACACAGACTCTTCCAAAAAATAATAGTATTGGAAAGACTTCTTTAATTCTGAGAAGCACTAACTTAATATCAAAACCAGAAGAGGAAGAGTTTATGTGAAAAGACACAAAGGACAAATGTCCCTCGTGAAAACAGATGTAAAATTTCAGAATCACATCAGAAATTAAATCCAATAACATATTAAAGATATTATGCATCATTACCAAGTCAAATTTACCTTAAAAATATGGTTGAATGTAATATTCAAAGCAGTAAGTGTAGCTCATTATTTTTTTAGACAAGAAAAGTAAAAGAAAGTATGAAAACAAGTAAAGAAAATGTACTTCACAATATCCAGTGTCCTTTCCTGATACTCAAAATCACTCACTATGGTAGTAATAGAAGGAAACTTTCTGAATTTAATCAAAGACACTTATGACAAATCATTCATATTGAAAGACCAAATGCTTACAGGCAACTTATTGAATGATACAGGAATTTTTTCCCTCACCATTTGCATTCATGTAATAACAAAGAACCTCACCAATGGAATAAGTAGAAAATATGGAAAAACAGAAAGAGAATTTGTAAATATTGAATGGAAAATAAGATTGTATTAGTTCACAAATAATATGATCACACACTAATTAATTATAAGGAATTTGAAAAAACTGTCAGAAGTCATACGTAAATATAGGGAGGGTGCTTGAAGGATTAGAGAAGCTTTATATATAACAAGATAAACCTCAAAACATCATCATGTCTATGAACTGGTGAGTAAGTGTACCTTGAGACCATAACGATGTTAAAAGAAGTAACCCACACACGCGAGCTTAAATAGCACAGGCTTCTCTTATATACATTCATTATATTCTATTCATATATACATTGAGAGAAAATTTCATTGTGATCCAGTATAATGTATCTAATAATGTACCTTGACTTAATACAACTGTCTTAACAAAAGAAAACAACTCTCTTAGTCTTGTTTTTAATCTGTATATATGATAATTTTATATGGTCTTGATATTGGCAAAACAAGACAGGGCAGAGAGGAGGAAAATAAAAAGAAATGACATGAGCTCTGTAGAAGTACAAATTCCCTACTATGAATGTAATTATTATGTATTGCACCTATATGCTAATAAAAAGCAAACTAGTGTTAAATTTAAAATATATGTGTACAACTGAGTCACCAAAAAGAAAGCAGTCAAACATAGAAAACTACAAATAAATACTAAGCATATGCATGAATCTTAAATTATGCTAAGAGAAAAAACACAAACTGTGAAGTATTTACTATCAAACCGTATGTGATAGCCTTGATTGCAGATTTCCCTGCCTTGACAGACACATTAATAAAGCACACTTCTGACAGTGACAGTAGGTCACAATTTGTGATCCTGTGGACAATATCGGATTCCTTCCTCTCTGATGGTCTGCCTGCTCTCTGCTCCCAGAAGCCCCAGAATTGAACAGTTTTCTTCCTCCACACCCTGGACATACTGTCTTTGCCTTGGGGCCAACTCCCATGGACTAAATCTCTGAAGCCAAGAAAGGAAGTAAACTTCTCCTCCTTTAAATTATAGGCATCAGATACTTTGTTCCAACAATCAGAAAGCTGACAGGTACATATGCCTTACAGGAAATTCCAGACCAGAAAACACTGTAATGATGGAAGGCAGGTGATTGGCTGACAGATTCTGGAGGTGGGAGAGAGTTGAACTCCGAATGAGTATCTTGTCACTTTATGAGGTGATACACTATGCTTTTACATATTTTCACTTTTTATTTTGTTTAAATTATATGTCATAAAGCTGTATGAAAATGTAGAAAATACAAAGTAAGTATCTCCTCCCCTAAAACTCACACTCTATCTCATTACAGGACTCGAGGGACCACTGTGAGAATCTCCTGGGGGTGGCATCGGGCAGGCATTTGGCTCAGGGATGCTCATTTTCATCACATTGCCCAGGGTCTTGCTTTCAAGGCCCCTCAGAAAGCAGCTCTACCTAGAACCTGCCAAAGGTTCCTGCCCAGCAGAGCAGGTGTGATCCTCCATCACCTGCAGTGATTCACCTCACATGAAAAGCAAATCACACACACACACACACACACACACAGAGAGAGAGAGAGAGAGAGAGAGGGAGAGAGAGAGAGAGGGGGAGAGAGAGAGAGAGAGAGAGATTTCTGAAAGAAAATTTATAGGATTTCCACATAGAAGACAATGTTTTTCTTCTGGAGTATCCTATGAAACTTTTCCTATCTCAAACTGAAAATTTTGAAGTTCAAGGTTGTATTACTACATTTTACTATACCTACATTTATTTATCTACATATACAACCTCTCTCGTTGTGAAAGCTATTTTGGGTGACTATTTTGTGTGGCCTCATAGTGTTCTGTAAGAATGACATTGACCCAGAACTAGTCACCAAAGGTGAATTTTAGGTGTGCGAGGTCCTATTATTTCACTTTATGGATTTCTCTCTACTAGTCTACAATTGCCCTTCTTTCTATGAACCAACCTGTTACAGTACCTTTTCTTATTAGCAAATAATTCTTAAGAGCTAAACTCAGATAGTTTAATGCCATTTTTAGATAAATGCTTCTGTTTGCTTTATATTAATTTTGAATTCAATTTAAGCTTACATGGAAAAAAGTGCATATGTAAATCCATGCATGTGTGCACCACTTACAAATTCTATATATATTCCTAGAATATCTATTGGATTGTTATTTGAGATTACGGACAGTAACATCTCACATTAGCATGAAAAATAATTATTAGAAGCTCATTTGGGTATTTTTTCTTCTGTTTTTTCTCCTCTGCTATCTAACTTCCTATTTACCAAAGAAATAGGTACTTTAGAGACCCACAAACCCACTTTTCAAAATCATGCCTTAGGGATATCCACCCGTATACAATCCCAAAGCACTAAAAGAATAGACATGTACACTTAAAACATAATCATTTATTAGAAGCTCCATGGGTGAGGGGTTTTCTGCTTCCATATCTCTGTTTACTCTTTGAAGCAGTAGCTAGCCAGTATTAACCCAACTTGTTCTTATATTCATACAGAAAATTTATTTACATGAACGTAAATGCAATGATAATTGAAAATGTCTTTGAAAATTCCATTTATTTCAATTAGTACTTTTGAACATAGAATGCTAAGTTTTTTGGCTAAAAATGTAAGTGAAGACTAAGTTAATCACAAACACCACTGAAAAATAATGAAAATAATAAACAGGTGCCTGCTTATGACTCCATATAAAGTCTATCTCTAACTATTTAATCTTTAACTATGTGGTAGATGGCAAATACTGATGGATATACTTATTTAGTTTTCCTTTGAATTGGGAGGAGGGATAGATGCTCTAAAGACACTCTTAAGAAGGTGTTAAGGCTGAGTCAGGAGGATTGCAAATTCAAGGCCAGCTGAAATAACTCAGTAGATTAAATGAGATCCTATCTCAAAACAAAATTTTAAAAAACGTCTAGAATGCAGTGTCAAAATCATGGGTTCAACCCTCAGTACTAAAAAAATACTGTAAAGTGTATTCACTTGAGTTCACTCCACACAAAGGAAAAATTTTATTTGAGTGAAAATCCTGCAATCTGAACTAACACCAGCAATCTATCCCATTGACAGAAAATGTAGCTATTTACATTTATAAACATAAGTCATTGAATATATCTGATGCCGAAGAACCAAATATTAAAGTTCAAAGATAACAGATCATATTTCTTTGTATTTGTCTTGGTTCTATTTTTGTAATTACTTCATATTTTCAAGTAAGAGAAACTGATGAATTCATGGCATGTTTGCCTTCTTCAGTATTCACAGAGATAGTAAAATTGATAGTTAAAAGAAACATAAAGATTGACATCAATTATTTCTCCATGCTTAAATATTTCCCAGAATTTTATGGAAAATCATTGATACCAACAAACACTGCTCCCCAGTGTGAAGTAAGCCCTGAGTTAGCATCAGTTAATCTCACATAGATTATCATACAATTGATTTGCTAAACCTGAGCCCCTAATTCATGGCAAGATGTTCCTATGAACATTTTTATTAACATGTTCAACCTTTTTAATTATATGCTCAAATGATGTTAAAAGTGTTCTCTGGGAAAAGATCTGTTTTCCAATTTACCTAATACTAGTCCCTTTGTAACTGACCCTTCATGATTTTTCCTGCTCTAGAGGGAATCACAGTTCTTATTGTCTTTAGTAAGTAGTGCAAAGTCATTATCACATGTCCCAGCATCTTAATCCTAGTTTCATTATGATTGTTTTTAAAAGTCTCAGGGGAAAGATACCATGCTGTTAGACTATGAACTAGAAAGAAGTGGTTTTCTAAAATCATGGATATTATCTTGTTTCAACTAATTTAAACTCAGATGTTCAAATATTTTTGTCAGAGTTAACATCTAGAAAGGACTTAGGTACGTTTTCTTCTCTGTAGTATCTGACCTGGAAATTCAATGAAAGTATGTAAGAAAAGATGCTTCAACAAGAATGGAATAAACCCTAATAAATCCTTAACCTTAAGAATTAGGAGGATTAGCTCTAGAAATAATGAATTTCAAATGCCTCTTTTAGCAGATACAAATAGAACCCTGTTACTTAGTTTCTATCAACTTGCCCACCTCTCCATGTTATCTATTGCTGATAAAATCTATCCCAAAAAACATAGGAGAATATGAACCACTTTGTCTCAGATTGGTTTGTATGTTAGAAACTTGGGCTGGGTTTGATATGCATTGCATTGACTAGATTGCTCAGAGGTTTTATCTGGTGGCTGATCTGGTGTACTATGGCTACCTTTGTTGCGTGGTAAGTTACCAAGAAAGTTAGAAAACTAAAATAGTTGTGCCTTTCTTCACAACTTAATGGCATGGTTTTTTAATTGAGTCCTCTTCAGCAGAATATCCAAACCTAGTACATGGAAGCTAAAACTTTCAGAGATTAAGGTAGTTTTTCTTTCTAAAGAGTAGGCCCAGAATTAAAACAATAGGCAGTGTCATTAGTCACATGCAAAGTAGACATATACTCTCCTGTATTCAAAGGTGGGAAAAAACATCATTAAATGAAATAACTAAAGAGTTTTTCCTATTTTTTAATATGACATGGTCTTTTTCTGGCCAAAATAAATTGCCTTTCTCCAATATGAAACTCCTTAACTCCTCCCAAGTTCCCCCAAAATTTTATTTCTGTAACTAAATGGTCCATATTTAAATATCTCAGTGAGAACCAAGTTTGGATAAGACTCCCTGAGTAAGTTTCCTCATAACCCAAAGATCTGTGAAATAAATAAGTTATACATCCACCCAGTAACATATAATGGAAAAAAGAGTTTGGGAAAATAACAGTAAACATTTATTTTCAAAAAGAGGAGACACATAACATTCTACTGTCTATAGAAATTAGGAAATCTATCAGTAACAATATTCCACTTCATTGATTGGAACTCAGTCGTGCTCCTTAGGACAGGTCTATTCGTTCTCCAACAACTCCATCCTGAATTTTACCTTCTGAATCTTTTTTCCTCTTTCATATGAGACACTCAGCATTTATAACTGAGCGGCCTTTTCAATTTCCTTCCTATCCACCAAAGTTTGGGAACTCTGAAAGTCATTTTTCTGAATTAGTACTGTTCAATTTAATGTAAGTTAGCAGTGCCTTTGTCAAAGAAATTGCTTTTAAAAGTCTGTGACTTGGGGCCGTGGAGTTAGCTCAGTGGTTCCAGCGCCTGTCTCGCAAGCGCAAGGGCCCGGGTTCGATTCCCCGGTAACCACATAACAATACTGGGTGTGGAGAGCCACACCCAGCAGCAACCAGTACCACATACCACAGTGCCGGGCGTGGTGGCTCATGCCTGTAATCCCAGCACTCGGGAGGCAGAGGCAGGATGATTGTGATGTGAGTTTGAGGCTGAGCTCAGGGCCAGCCTGAACCACAAAGCGAGACCCTGTCTCCAAAAACCTAAAATAAATAAATAAATTAAAATAAAAAAAATAAAATAAAAAGTCTATGACTTTACTATAAGCCTATTGTTGCTTTTATTGGGGGAAAAAATTCACATGACCTTATTTGTCCCCCGTCCAAGTGCTCAGCAGGCCCGACCCTGCTTAGTTAGCTTCTGAGCTCGGGCGTGTTCAGGGTTGTATGGCCCTTATTTTTCTAAGCTAAGCTTATTTCGTCTTTGATTTCTTCCAATATTTCTGTCCACCCATACAGCCATCACCTCACACACATATACTTTTAAGATTCTTAGATGTTATGAAGCCAAGAAGTTATTCCAAATACTGTTACAGACTGACATCTATTCCCAGATATCATGTTTTAGTGTCCTGGAATTTGTTATTGACCTGAAACTATTTTTTAATTTGATAGTCCTTTGCTGGAAGCTAAAATTCTCCTGAATACCTTGTATTTCCCTAAAATCCATCTTGAAATGGGACAGGTCTTTTGTTACTAAACAAATTGGATGTCACTGAATGAAACTAGCTCTTTACAAGTTCTGTCAGGAGATTTCCCTGGGTAGGTCATTAGACCACTGATGTTACACTTTACTGCAGGCGATGGTGTTGCTAAATTGTCCTTCACTAAATAACAAGGATGACCTCGACTCAGGCATCACTTTTCCCAGAGACTTTTAAGTCCTCATCGAGTTCCAACACCTTATTACTGCCAGTCTTCATCAGGTCCCCTCATTGGCCACCACTCCCTGCTCCAAAATTCCGCCACAAGCTACAGCTTCTTGTGATAAAATGTTTCCTGCTTCCAGGGAAAGAGAGTTGGGATCCAGTTATCTGTGGCTGTATTTACACCTACCAAATTCCTGCTGGCTTCCAAATAAAAACTAGATTGTTCTCATTCATGATTTTGTAAGTTAACAAATGCCAGTCAGAAAAGGGGCACTCTTAACATCTAAAATAATATGAGGGATGAGACAGAAAGCAACAGATCAGAGTGTTAGTCCCCAGTGAGGGCAGGGGGAGTCCTTTTCAACTAGCAGTTGTGTTGTACAAAGAATCACAAATAGGGATTCTCAAACAAAAGGTAACAGCAGAGCTGGTTCCCCTTGAGGACTGTGAAGGAAAGATCTGCTCCAGGCTTCTCTCTGTTTTATGTTCATGAGGTGTTCTTTCTACAGAGAACACAGTAAAGAGATAAATAATCATGTCTAAAGAAAGTATTGGCACAGAAGGAATCCTGAAAAGTCACAGGATAGAAGCTGGCATCTCCCAGGTACATGTGCCACTATTTGTGGAACGGAGTAAAGATGAGGCAGAGTATGAGGAAATGAGATGGGTGAATCACTAGGGGCCAGATCAAAAAAGCCTACAGTAGGGTACCTGATGAGCAGACCATATTTAAGGACTGGGAATGGATTATTTTGTAAAACAGGAATATAGAGAGATTGTTGTGGATAAAGAAGTAAGGTGCAGAAGCAGGAAAGTCATTGCTCTCACCCATTGGAGAGACTGCAGTGCCAAGCATAGGAGACACTAGAGTGTCTTGGTTACTTTTCTCATTGCTGAGACAAAATGCCTGACATCCAAAGTTAAAGGAAAGGATTATTTAGCTCACCATTCTTAGAGATTTATGCCCATAGTCAGTTGGCTTCAAGGCTTGGTGGTATGGCAGAGAAGCATCGAAAAGGAAAAAATGTCCATGCCAAAACAATGCGTGAAGGCAGCAAGCAGCAAGCGAGAAGCATCCTATGACAACCAACACCCCTTTTTCTGTCCTGCACAGTTTTTGTAGCTCCTTACCTCTAGGGCTGATAGCACTCACACCTAGGTTGGGACAGCCCTAATCATACCCAAAATTGTGCCAAACCAGTGAACATATTCAATAATCACACACCTAATCCCAGCATCCACTCCAGATCCAGCCACTTCCTAACAGCCCCTCCAAGGACCACTTGAGGCCAGGAGGGATATCTAAACACAAACCATGACACCAGGAGAGGTAATAACTCATTTGATAGCAAATATATTTTGAACATCAAGTCCTCATATGTTGCCACAAGAATATCATTAAGGACCAAGAATCTAGCTCACTGATTCCAGAGCCTGCCTTGAAAGTGCAAGGTCCTGGGTTCGATACCAGGGAACCACAGACAGCAATGCCAGGAGTGGTGACTCATGCCCACCAGCAATCAGTACAACATATTACAATGCCGGGCATGGTGGCTCATGCCTGTAATCCCAGCACTGGGAGCCAGAGGCAGGTAGAGTGCTGAGTGGGAGGCTGAGTTCAGGACTAGCCTGAAGTACAATGCAAGACCCTGTCTCAAAACACTAAAACACAAAACAAAACAAAAAGAATATGGCTACAATTCTACTAATAAGTGACTTAATAGGCTAATTTCTCAGACCAATGAATAATATAAATTGGGGTTTAAACTTACCGTGGATCTGGGCTATGGTTGGCTATTCTAAGAATTGCCCCTCTCCCTTAAGCCTGTGTTTCAAGCTGAATCAAACAACTTCTCATTGCCTTTTCTGTGATACTTTGAAAGATTTTTCTAGTTTTAATTTACCAAAAGTATAGAATAGAGATTTGAGGGTACAGTTCTCTATGTTGTGGAAGTTCAAGGGATTAAAAATGCTCCCCTTGATCTATTCCTCTCCTATCCTTCCCCAGAGACAAAGATGTTGGTCACACAGAAAATGTACTTAACAAACCATGCTTTAGCAGTCTTTACCACTATAGCTCAGTCTGCATTTATTTTGTGCCAAAATTTCATCTTATGTAAAAGAATTTTAAATTGTATACAACATCCCTTATATTTAGAAATGAGAAGGGCTCCTGGATATACAATCATAATGTTTTCAATTAAGATAAAACGTGTGTTCTGCCTTATTTGACAACGCAGCCTAACTTAGAAAAATTATTGATATTAAATGCTGAACTTGATTTATTTTACTAAAATGCATTCAGCATGTAAGGTATCATTTCATAGTATCATTTCTTAGCATGTGTTTCTTCAGGAGGGTGTGACTTCTATTGTTTTGAAACTTTCTCTTGCCTTGACATACCATGCTTTCATATTGTTCAAGTCAGTGCATAATATTAACAATGAAATTAAGTGAAAAAATTGGTGCAACATTGTAAGTTTAATATACCAGAAGCTTTCCTATTTTGTTTCTGTTTGCTTCAATTTTAGTATGGGTATAACAAGTTGAAAATAAGGATTCAAGACTAAAAGAATTTTTTTAACAGTTTCACACTTTGTAGAATGCATAGTCATAAGAATTAGCCATAATGGCATTACTGATATTTTAACTACTAAGAACTTTATATACTATTAAATATGTTTTAATGTTTATTTTAAAATTTAACAGGAAAAAAGGATACACTTAGAAAGTGAATCTATTTAAACTGACAAAGTAATAATAACATTATAACCAAAAGCTGTCAGTATAGAAAATATCACCAGTGATCTCCCAAACTCCATTTTCCCAGTTTTCAAGTCTCTAGTTCTGACCAGGAGAATACACTGTTCAGTAGTAAAACAGGAAAAAATACACTCTATTTTCAAGCTTCATAGAAGTGCAATAATACAGAATACATTGAGCTATGTTTGTGAAAAGTATTATTTTGCTTGTAGTTTTAATTTGTTCATGATGCAGTTCATATTATTTATTAGAATTACTAATAAGCATCTGGGCTGATTCTCATTTGGGTCTATTACTTACAGATATATATTACATATATCTTTTACAAGAATTATGCCTGTCAGTTGCTGGTCATATCAGTATATGTGCACTTTTGAGCAGATATAGTTATGGTGGAATGGTTGAACATAAGGTTCACTGTCAAAGACTTTTGAAGAGAGACTTCAAAATTCACAGTATCGTCCCAACCTCATCAATAACTCACTTCATTCAAACCACTATCGTTGCTCTGAGATTGTACAGGATGCCATTTAATTGATATCTTTCTGATAAGTAAAGAAGCCAAAATTTTTAATATTTATTTGTGATCTGGTTACACTTTTGTGACAATATCTGAATCTTGTGTCCAATTTTCTCTTTTATCATGTGACCCACTCTTGTATTTTGGATGTGTAGATGAGCTATTTTAATTCTATGCTATTACATATTGGTATTGATGTGTGTTCTTCAGTCTGTCATGCATTCTTCACTCTTCTGTAGCATCTTTTGCAGACATCAGCCTCTGAACACTGTTACTAGGTCACCCCCATCTACTACATAGCCAGCTGACCCACTGATTTTCCTCAGCCTACCTTCCTTCCTCTGCATTCCCTGAAACAGATGTGCTTCTTCATCTTTCTCCAAACAAAACTAGGGCTGATGGAGGGCAGTTGACTTGCTGGAACAGCGCTATTAAGATATAATTTGCCTGGCAAAAAGGTTGCTACAACCACACTGGCCAAGTCAAGGGAATGTCCACCTATGGGCTGTCATAGTCCTGTAGGACTATGAAATAGGACTATGACATTAACAGTTGCCTTTTTATTTTCATCCCTGCATAAAGTATGCATTATCAAATTGGTTCCATAACTACAGTGGGTCACATCGAAATCCTACAGTAGACAAAGACAACCAATCCACTCTTGCCCATCTTTAGATGCCAATTATAGTTTTTGGTGGAATCCCAAGCTGGAAAAATCTAGGTTCCTTCTTGCCAGCCTCTGCATTACCTTGCATTTATAGAGTATCACCCTCCTAAAGCCTCCTAATGACCCACAAAGCAGAGGAAAACAAGGCTATACTATATTCCTGCAGAAAACCCAAGGAATTATCAGAGTGCAGCATATGAAAAAAGAATCAGGATGAATCTGGCTAGACCATTCAGAAGGCAGGTTTCAACCTGAGAACAATCCTTCTTATAACATTCAACGTCCTTAAAATGTATGTTACTTAGTAAATATTCTTGAAGGGCAAAAATGATCTCAGAGATTTCTTCAATTTTCAATTCTTTCACAGTGGCTTTTGCTCTTGTCATATATTTCCAATTTTTATAACAGTTTCTGAAAATTTTGTTTCAGGTTCATCATATTTTTTAATAAATTCAATGCCTTCTATTAGCACTATTAAGTAGTAATGTTAAGGTCTATTTTTGTTTCCATATAATATCTGCAGCCACCTAGTTGCTTTCTGTCTAATTATTTTTGTTTGTGTCTGTCTGTTTCTCTCCTCCTGGTTGAAGTTTTCCCAGCATATCTGGTAATCCATGAGCCTACACATGATGAAGAGGGGACAGAGGGCCAGAGCCAGTAGGAAATTCTGAGCATCCACCTGGGGACAAACTTGAGCTATAGCCACTTATTAGGAAAAGCTGAATGTTAGAATTTTTGCATCCTTTGAGACAGCAAATTTCCCAGAAACAAATCCACTAATTTCCTATTGTGAAGACAGAAGTCTTGTTGCCCATGTCCTGGAAGCCATGTGGAATAAATGGACCAAATGATCAGCATTTATATGCAAATGACTCTTCAGTTTCCAGCACTGCACTCACTCTCAGTGGTGCAGCCAAGCCACAGTTTGACCTTCACTCCCAAACAGACCTCCTCAGTACCTTCATCTCCAGAGCCCTCCCTCCCTCTCCAGCACAGGAGAAGCTGTTTGGAATATTTGTAAGACATCATCAAACCTTCATTAAAGGCAAAGTGCTTCACTTCCAACACCTCAGATATTGCTGGTTCCTGAGGTTTTTAAAATTTGAAACTTTGGTTCTTGGCCAGGTTATTTATATATTTCCAGGACGGCTCCCTGCCCATCTACTCTTTTCCAGCATTCAAAATTCCATTCCAACTATTTCCCCTGAAGTGAATATAAGTTTTTCAGAATAATTGCTTAACTCTCCTTTCAGTGAAGTTTGCAAGAGTTGATATTAGATACATCTATCTGTCATTTTTACAAAATTTAATTTTATAAAGAATAAATAAAATTTGGGCCAGGCATTTAGCTCAGTGGTTCCAGCCCCTGCCTTGCAAGTGCAAGGGCCCAGGTTCGATCCCCATGCCTGGCAAGGAGACTCACACCCATCAGAAATTAGAACCACATACCACAGTGCCGGATGTGGTGGCTCATGCCTGTAGGACCAGCGCATGGGAGGCAGAGACAGGAGGATTGCTGTGAGTTCAAGGATGAGCTCAGGGCCATCTACAAAAGTCAGAACCTATCTCATAAAAAAGAATAAAGTTTATTATCTAAAAGAACAAACATGAAGAGATTGCCAACCCAGAAAAGAAAGATCTCTAGTATCCTGAACAAAAAAGTAAAGTCTGAATTAAAATCTATAACAATGGCAATTTTTTTATTGATGATTTTTTTTTTTACCCAGAAGGAAGACAGGGGTCTGTAGTACTACAGGCTAAAATGAAAGTCCAATGATAATTAGTACCACTTCCAACAAATATACTTTAGATTTATCTTCCAATAAAAAAAGACCTGGAAATGAAGAAGAAATTACAAAAGATATAGGAAAATCAAGTTAAGTGCTGATCATCAGTAACTACTAATATCTTTTTAAAAATGGTACATAGGCTTCCAGATGTAGATATACAGTAAAACTAGTAGTTATAGTGAAGTACTGATTTAGTCAAAATCTGGACATAACAACCAATTTATGGCAAATAGAGACATCATATGTTAGATGATGGATAGGATTATAATCAGGGAAAAGGACAATGTGGGAAAGTACATTGTTAGAACTTTCCACGCTAATATTCTATATCTGCACTATTCAGTCCTGTAGCCATAGGGGCTATTACATACTTCAGATATACTTAGCATGATATTTAAAATTTTATTTAATTCTATGTTAGATTCTTTGTGAACTGAAATTCAAGTAGGTCCAAGTGGCTACAGATAACTGTGTCAGACCAATAGCTCTTTTGGACATGTTTTCCAACAAGTAAATAGTAAATAAACAGAGAAAAATAAATCCAACAGAAAAGATTCCAAAATGAATCAACTAATAATAAAGTATAAATGTTATCTAAATCTAAATTGGATGAAATTGTGTTCCTAAAAATTTTAGAAAATGTGAGCAGTTATATTTGTTGATATGAAAGAAAAATTTTGACTTGGTATATGACAAAGCTATTGTGCTTATGTCTATGAAACCTTTCTAGATAAAGGGGTTGTGCTAAATATGCACAGGAGAAATGATCTGATAGCTTGGATTTGTTGCTGCATAATCCAAGGCTAAGGGGAGAGACTAATAAAATAAAGGACAGAGATAACAAGATCGGCAATGAATTCATTGCTGAAGCTAGTGATGGGCATGGAAAATACATCATAGTCTTTCCTCCTGAATATGCTTAAAATTTTTCATACATCTAATATGTTTATTATTGTGTCTCAACTCTAGACATTCTAGCATACAACTACGATTAAGATATCTGAAGAAAAGAAAAGATTACTGCCACTATTTAAAGGAAGAATTCTAAATTGAGAATGGTAATATGGACAATAGAGGGTATAAAGTAGCAAGTACCTCATCCTTATGTGAGAAGTTTCATTGTAGTTATATTGAGTTGTTTTCAGGTTTCATTATAAGAGTGACTTTGAGGAATTAATTTAAAACTTGAGAATTCTGGTGCCGGCACAAGAACAAACGTAAAATTGCAGAGCAATCAGTACAAACAGATACATTCTTACAATCCCTCAGAAGAGGCTGTGTGGCTCTACTGAAGAGGGATGAAAACCTTTGCAGGCATCTGCTGTGTCTTCAGAAAAGAAATCTCTGAAACCAGGAGCCAATAGAAACCTTTTATCCTCTGAGACTTGCTTTTCTCAGGCATTTTGTCACAGCAATGGAAAAGTGACTAATACAGATAGCCTAAATTATAACCTAAAATAGAATGAAAATTATAACTCAAAATATCAGAGGTATGAGTCTGTTCATTTCCTGGGGCTACTATAATAGGTTACTATAAACTTTGTAACTTAAAACAATAGAACTTTATTTTATCTCTTGCCATAGCAGGCCCTTTCTCCTTCTGTGCCTAACTCTGTGGCATCTTCCTCTGCATCTATGGTTCTGCTTAGAGAGACATTCTTCTTTGTTCTCAAAGGGTGGCATGTGTTGTTAATGACAAATTCCTATCAGCTCACTTTCTGCTGCAAATCTTGTCCTTCATTTCATTGTGTGTCTGTCTTCTTCTGACAAGTTGGCTGTTTCTTTTTCTTTTTTTTTTTTTTTTTTTAGGTTGGCTGTTTCTTAAGAGAGCAGTCTCACAAGCCTTGTCTGCCTCCCATGTTTATCACCAGGACATAAGAAACACAAGAAAAGACAGGTCCTTCCCGATTAACCGACCTCTTCTGGCTTTTTTACAAAGACCAGTTGGAGCCACAAGTGACATAGTCTATCACTTCAGCAAGTTTCCTGATCGCACCCTTGGACTGCTGACCTAAGCATATTTTTCAAACAGTAAGGAGCCCAGTTTTAGCACACTTTGAAATCTAGATAGGCTAAGGACCCCCAAATAATTAAATATTAATTTCACTTTTTTAAAATTGAAATATTTATTGGCATATTACATATACACATCATAATTGTACTCCACAATGGGTATTTCTTGAATTTCTCTTTTCTCTCTTACTTTTTTGTAGGCCACCACTAGAAACCAAGCCACATTTTAAACATGTTCCTAGGTTAAATTAAATACCCCAAGTTCACTTCTTACAAGCTGTTCTTTCCACTCAACAGTAGAAAACAATTCTGCCAAGTTTTCTGCCATTTTATGTCGAAAAGCTCTTTTTCTCCCATCTCCAAGACTGTGCTTCTCATGTCCTTCTAAGACCTCACCAAGAGCACCTGTAATGTCTACAGTTTTGCCAACAGTCCCGTCAGGAAAATCTAGGCTTCCTCCCAGAATGCACTTCAAAATTCTTCCTTCCCCTAATCATGACTTAATCCTAGAGATACAATTGTGTATTCAGTATTCTTTGCCACAGTACCACATTTAGCTTCCTAGGATTGCCTTTAAAAATCTACCACACACTCAGTGGTCTAAGACAACAATAGTGTTTTCTCTCACCATTATAGCTAGAAATCTTGAATGAAGATAATAACCAGGCCTCATTCCCTGCAGAGGCTCTAGAAGGAGTCCTTTCTTATCTGCACTTTATCTGAGGGTTAGTGCAGTATTGGACATGCCTCAGACAGTGGAGAGAGCCCTCTGCTATCCTTCAGCTGCACACTGCACATCCAGCCAACTGCAGATAGAAAATTAAGACAGGTTTCTTGTGTCAATATTGAACATATGCAGGTGGATTTCTAGCCATTTTCTCTAAACAATATGGCATAATACCTATTTATATAGCATTTATATTGCCTTGGTCACTATGGGCAATCTAGAGATGATTTAAAAAGTAACAAAAACAACTGAATAGGTCATAAGCAAACCCTCCGTCACTCCACATTGGGAACTTGGGCATTCACAAAATCTGGTTTCAGAAATGGATGCTGGAACTAGCCCTCCAGATACTAAGGGAAACCGTGGGTGATACATTTTTGCAACTTCTACTCCTGTCTTCACATCTGCCTTCTCTTTTGTGTCTTTTTATCTCCACAATAAATCACTGGCCTCCTCTCAGAAAGACAATGGTGATTGGATTTAGGGTCCACTTAGGCAATCTAGGTTGATCTCATGTCAAGAATATTAAATTACTTTCATCTGCACATCTAGAGTCATCAGGAGTTATGACTTTGACATATCTTCAGAGCCAACATTCAACTTACTGCAGTAGACTACATGTACATGTATGTATATGTGCATATATATACTATATAATTTCAAAAAACTATGTAGCTATATTGATCTGGCTAACATATTGATCTGTCACTAATACTGAAAATATAGACCAAGACATCTCTCATTAATTATGTTAAAATTTTAGTTTATATATGAAATTAGTACATTTTGCAAACCATACTTTTGCACCTTATATAAACACTGTTTTCAATAAAATAAGATAATAAAAGTAAAAAAATCTTTCCCAAAATTGCAGTCAAATTAACTACAGATGTGAAAGCATTGGAAACATTGCATCCTTAAGAGAATGATAAGTATATTTGTGGTCACTATACCATCACTCTTTACATGAAGAAAGATCACGTGTGTTTCTAGGTTAGAATAACAGAAGACAACATTGACAGGAAAGTACAGAGACAAGATCAAAAAGATTTATGTGAGAAAGCAAAACCAGCCCCAGTGGAATGGGAAAAAACTTAAGGGTTTATATCCCAAATACACAAGAGCACTTTAAACTCAGCACCAAGCATCCCAGTTCAAAAATGGACCAAGGCCTTGAGTTAACAGTTCTCCAAATATAAAATACAAATTACCAATGAAATCAACATCATCACCATTTGAGAAAAGTAAATCAAAGCCAAAGTGAGACATCACTACAGAACCACAAGGGCATTACTATTAAAAACAATGAAAACACAGGAAATAAGAAATGTGTTGGCAAAAAATATCAAGAAAATGGAGTCTTTGTACACTGCTGATGAGACTATAAAGTGCTGTAGCTACTGAATAAAACATTTTGGCAATACTTTGATAATTTAAACATAGAATGAACATATAATCCAAAAGTTTGACTCCTAGGTTTATATCAAAATGATTTAAAATAAAATATTCAAGCATAACCCGTAAACAAATGTTCATAGCAATAGTATTCTCAACTGCCAAAAGGTGAAAATGCTCAAATTTTATCCATCAGTGAATAGAAAAGTAAAATGTGATAAATATAAACAACAGAATAATATTCAAGTGTACACACAAATTAACTATCAATATGCATAACAGTATGAATTAACTTCAAAGGAAGTTACTATATATAAAAACCCATGTGCTAGATGATCCATATATGAACTACCAGAGTCAAGATAAGATTTAAGGTGAGATGGAACAGGATATGACTGTTTAATAAGAGGGGATTTCGATTTCTTCTACCAGTTCTTGTAATTTGGGGATTTGTTCATGAAATCTTTCCCCAAACCAGTCTTCAAGAGTTTTACTTAACCTGTTTTGTAGCAGGTTTAGTGTGTCTGTTTTCATATTTAGGTCCCTAATCCACTTTGATTTTATTTTAGTACACGGTGAAAGAGCTAGGTCTAGCTTTAGTCTTTGGCAGGTTAAAGTCCAGTTTTTCCAGCACCATTTGTTAAAGAGGCTATCATTCCTCCACTGAGGGTGTTTGGCTCCTTTGTCAAAAATGAGATAGCTTAGTGTGTCCGGAGTTGTTTCTGGATCTGCTAATCTACTCCACTGGTCTTCAGGTCTGTTGCTTTGCCAGTACCATGAGGTTTTTATCACAGTGGCTTTGTAGTACAGTTTCAAGTTGTCCCTATTGCTTAGAATTGCTTTTGCTATTCTAGGTCTTTTGTGATTCCAGATGAATTTCTGAATTATTTTCTCTAGATCTGTGAAATATGCCTTTGGGAGTTCAATTGGGATTGTGTTAAATCTGTGTAATAATTGTGAGAGTATAGCCAATTTGACGATACTGATTCTTCCAACCCAGGAACAAGGGATGTCTCTCCATTTCCTGGTATCTTCTTCTATCTCCTTTTTCAGAGTGCTATAATTTTCACAGTAGAGGTCTTTCACCTCCTTTGTTAGATTAATTCTTAGATATTTCATTTTTTTGGCTGCTACTGTGAAGGGGATTGATTCCCCAATTTCTTGCTCAGTGAATCTTTTGTTTGTGTATATGAAGGTTAATGATTCTTTTTATCTTTATGGTGCATTAAATATACACATCATGATTGCATTCCATAATGGGGATTTGTACCAGTATAAGACACAACTTAATTCTCATTTTTTCCCATAGCCCTACCCACCCTACCACCCCCCATATACATAAAATTTGTTTCCTTACTTTTTTGTTACAATCTCAACAATGATTTTTGAGCATTAACCTTGTATCCAGCTACACTACTAAATTTGCAGATTAGATCTAGCAGTCTCTTGGTTGAATTTTTAGGATCCTCTAGATAGAGTATCATGTCGTCAGTAAATAATGACAGTTTAACTTCTTCATTTCCTATCTTTATTCCTTTTATTTCTTGTCTTGACTAATTGCTATGGCTAATGTTTCCAGCACAATATTGAACAGAAGTGGTGAAAGTGGACATCCTTGTCTTGTACCTGATCTTAATGGAAAAGGTTTCCGTTTTTGACCATTTAGGGTAATGCTGGTTGTTGGTTTCTCATAAATAGCTTTCATTAGTTTGAGATACAGACTATCTATTCCAATTTTCTGCAGGGTTTTGATAATAAATGGATGTTGAGGTTTCTGTACAGCAAAAGAAACCACCAGCAAAGTGAAAAGACAACCAACAATATGGCAAAGAATATTTACCAGCCACCTCTCAGACAAAGGGCTACTATCTAAAATGTATAAAGGCCTCAAAAAAATCAGCCCACCCAAATTTAAAGCCCAATTCAAACATGGGCATCTGAAATGAACAGACACTTTTCAGGGGAAGAAATAAAAGCAGCTAAGAAGTATATGAAGAAATGTTCAACATCACTAGTCATTTGAGAGATGCAAATAAAAACAACATTAAGATTTCATCTCAATCCACAAAGAATGGCTGCCATTTCAGCATTAGCCAGCAACAAATGTTGGCGAGGCTGCAGAGAAGAAGGAACCCTTCTCCACTGTTGGTGGGAATATAGATTCGTACAATCCCTGTGGAGAACAGTTTGGAAATTCCTCAAAAAGCTACAATTGGAGGTCCCATTTGACCTGGCCATCGCTCTGCTAGCTATATACATACAAGAATTAAAAGATTCATATCACAATGACATATGTGCACCTATGTTTATAGCAGCTCAGTTTGTGATTGCTAAATCTTGGAAACAACCCAAATGTTCATCAACTGGAGACTGGATAAAAAAGTTGTGGTTCTTCTATGCAGTGGAGTATTACTCTGCCATAAAAAATGATGAGTTTGAATCATTTTTACTTAAATGGACATACCTTGAGGACATCTCATAAGTGAAATGAATAGGTCACAGATGTGTAAATATCATATCTTTTCTCTGGTATGAGAAAATAAAGGTGTAAATGAGTTCTAGAATGTATGTTATATATTGTGAAGTAGAAAACACTCAAAGCATAATGGAGTGAAGGGGGAAAAATAATGAGATTGTAACAAAAAGAAAAGAAACAAAGTTTATGTATATAGGGGGAGGGGTGGTAGGGTGGGTAGGGCTACAGGAAAAAATGAGAATTAAGTTGTGTCATATACTGGTACAAATTCTCATTGTTAAATGCAATCATGATGTGTATATGTAATGTACCAATAAAGATTTCAGTTAATGAAATATAAAGAGGGGGTTTCCTTTTTTAATGATGAAAATGTTCCAGAACTACTGTTGGGAGTTGTACAGCAGAGTAGATATGTTACATGCCACTGACAATAAATTTTATGTTATACTTATTTTATTACAAATAAATAAAAATATTTGGGAAAAGAATGACCACAGAAAGAAAAACCTAAGAAATTTCTGTGTGATCCAGGCACCTTTACTATGACTCAGGATATTTGAGGCTTTTCTGAAAACCATAGAAAATATAGTAATTTGATTTAATTGGATTCAGTTGGGAAACTGGTGACATGGCTGAGATAAAATTATGCCTACATGATCAATTTGTGCAGGCAAGGGGAACAAATACTTGATATACATGTTTAATTTTAAAAATACTGAGCAGCTACTATATATCCTATTCCAGGCTTTGGGAACTATAAAACAATATATGAAGATTACTGTCAGAATCGACCTTACAGTTATATTATAATCAATGGCATTTTCCTCCCTACCCCTGTAGTATATACAGTATGTCTCCATCTAAAAGTCCAGGACTTTCCTTACACAGCTCTTGGTGTGATCCTTCCTATCAATCACACCAATTTTTAAGAAATGAGTGCTCACCATGTTACTGCTGTCATCTGTTCTAGTTACCAGATCCCTGTCCTCTGTGTGTAAATCACTGTTCTCCCGTTTCTCACTTAGCATCTCTTACCATCTTGGATCAAATTTCCTAATATCTGTCCTGTCAAACAGAAACCACAGAAAACCTTAGACCCCAAATTTCCTACTTTGGTCAAAAGCTCTTTCCCACTGCAAAATATTCCAAATACCCCATTTTTCACTGAATTTCTGAATAATTTCAGCTTCAAATTCCTTCATTGCTGGGCTCTTCTGTCTGTGAGGACCACAGGCCAGTCCATCCTTAAACCAGTGCTCATCTGGATTAGGCTCCATTATTTTGAATATTTTAATATGGAAATAACAATGACCAATGCCTAGTTTGTATTGTGCACTAGCAAGTATTGTAAACACTTTAAGAGTCTAATTTAATATTCTCATCAAACAAGCCACAAAGGCTCACAGAAGTCAAATCCATTTCTCAGTGTCACACAGCTGGTAATCTGACCAGAAAAAATGTGAGCTCAGGTTAGCTAGTGCCAACGATGTTGACTTTCCAGCATTATAATGCACTGGGAGGTCCAGATCCTGTCACTGCCCCATGGGAATTGTCAGCCTTCAAGTGATTTCCGAAAGCCGTCCTGCCGCTGGGAAGCCTGGTGCAAATCTTGCTTGGATCATGTGCCCGTGGCCATCACTGACTGGGAACAAATACTTGAATTTTGTGTCAAGTATGTCATCGCAAAGATGGCATAGATGTGATAGGAATGCGCACTGAGACATGCTATGAGCTAGTATAACTTGATGATACAGAATCACAGAAATCACAGAAAACTCCTTTTAAAGCTGACAGAAGTGGAAGACATTTGATAATTATTTACAGGACTTTCCTTTGTGTCCAGTACTGAAGTAGGTGCTCAGTCTCCAGGGTGTCAGTGTACCTCTTTGTCACAAAGGTATTTCAGATATAGTTTTGCACTTCTTACTCATGACACTATGTTTTCAAAAAGGAAGGGATTTCCTAAAGGCTGTGCATGCTAACAAGTCAAATAATACTTCTGTTCTAATATATTTTACTTATTTTAACTATGGCATTTGAAAAAAAATGTTTAAATTCATCTTTCATTGGACCCTGTTACACTCAGTACTCTGCCAAGTTCTTAGAGTACTGAAAACTCAAATAAGCTACTCCTAGCCTCAAAGTAAAAGGTTATTCTCTCAAGAATTACTTGGTTGTAGAAAGATTTTCCTATAGGTGTCTCTGCAGAAGAATTCATTAGTCAGTTAATACTGTCAAGGCTGCAGAGATTGAGAGGAAAGTATTAGATGAATTGTGGTCACGTTTGATTAGATTTGTACCTGAGGGAATAATCCCATACATCAAGGTAACAGGAGAATGAGCTCACCTGCAATACTTTGTCCCTGATGAATTTCACTCTCTACTAAACATGAATAGTTAATTTTTAAGGAGGATACAAGAAGCACATGAATACCCTACTCTTTGCTGTAAAATGTATTTTAGATCTAATCACTGGATACCACCAAATAGCCTTTGCTATTAAAGTAAGACAGTAATTTATGTCACCCTGACTATTTAAAATTGCCTAGCTTGCACATCTAAAGTGAAATTTAAAAAATCAGTAACAGGACATCATACATTCTAGTCAGGAAAAAATAAATAACTCTAACTTACATGTGAAAGATCTATTATGAGCTTAGTTGTTTTTCTTATTTGTTATGATTTCCCCTCTTTACATTTTGAAAAGAAGTTATTAGCTCTTTTTTCTTTTTTATATCACCAAAAATTTCCAAGGAAAAGTAATTATGGGCTAAGAATCTATTTGAGTAGGAATAGGAAGAAATTAGTTCAGAGAAGAAGATTGAAAACAAAATAAATTGTTCTTTATCTTAAGAACTCTGTTAAATGATTGATGCACTTTATCTCACTACAATACTTGCAGCAGCTTTTGAAGGTACTATAGCAAGATTCAAAGAAGAACTTCTCCTGTCATGAGTTTGGCAAGGGTTCCATGACAGGCAGCAAAAGATGTCTGAGGAAAGTCACCTGACAGTGCCTCCACAGGACTGGCTAGCAGGAGGTGGCCCTTTACCCCTGCAGATGTTACCTTGGAATCCATGTTGGTAACACTCCAGAGACTAAAGGCTGGAAAAGAGAAAGAGACAGAAGGACAGACAGGCAGGAACGTAGGTAGACAGAGAGAAGCTCTGGAGAGAACTTATTTGGAGAAAACTGGTGAAGAGCTATGACAGCCGTATGAGTGGGAAAGGAACATCTTTTAACACAGTGAGAAGGAACTTTTAAGACTCAGAGAACTCAGCTTGGTATGTCAAGGAATATTAAGAAAATTGCTACAGTGATCGATGAAACTAACCAATAAAAATGTTTGCAATTGTTCATTCTGCTCTGAGAAGGCTGAGTCAAAATGTAGTTGTGCTTCTACTAGTCAAAAGTTAAGTGTTTCAAGGGGAAGTTTGTTTGTATTTTGACAGATGTCATCAAAGGCTGGTTTTACATTATACCAAAAATGGTGGCAGGAGATAATAAGGTAGTAACATAGCATCTCTTCCCTTTAATGCCCATTTATACATTCACTTCTTTACCAAATATTTATTGAGCAATGATTAAAAATTACATATTATTCTACATACAGAAGTCATGGATGATATGGGTCATGTGGCCTTCTAGAATTTTACATTCTATCAAGAAAGTAGTAAACAAATACATGGAATTGTGGGAATGCTTTGGAGAATAGTAAAGCCATGGAGAGAGGTAGATCATGTTGTAGAATATGGTGGCCAGTGCTGAGCCACAGATTCCACTAGAGGAAGCACTTCAGAAAACATGTGCTCTGGCTGCAGCAGAGGGTGAGCACGTAGGTTTCTTGCAAAGAAATCTCTGCAGAAACAAAAATGCCCACAACACCCAAGTCAATATTTGCTAAGCCTGGAAAAAAACAAGCATCATTTCACAACTCCACATTTCCTCCTGTTTCTCCTCTCCCTCCTTACCCACCCCAACACTGCAAAAGCCAGAAGAAAACTGACACATGGAAATGATGTTGAAGGATACAAAGGACAAGAGAACTAGCAGAAGAAAGAGAAATTGAGAAGTGGTCTACACCTATCTTCCCAATACTAGTTTCCTTCCTGACAAATGTTCCAAGTTTGGGGAGGTAAGTCTTTTAACCCCAAGTCAGCCTAGAAGCGTGGATTGCTTAACTGCACTAGCATTTTTAGGAAATAAGAGTGAGCGCTGTTTTAACCAGAAGGTGCCTGAGGACTTTTTATAAAAACCTAATGGTGACTGACAACGTCATGACTTTTTGCTGAGATTGTTAGAGCATTCAACAAATAATACCCCACGGTCATCTCAATAGAAATAGGAAGAAAATAAAATCGCTCTGTGGTAGTGCCTTATTTAGTTATATCAGTTCAATTTAATCGTAGAGAAGAAAATGAAGTGCAGAGAGTGGATTAGTTTATCCAAGTTCACACACACAGCCAAAAAATAGTGAAAGATTAGAAGACCGACACTGCAGTTGACTTGTCCAGGAAAACCAAAACCGTGAAGAGAAGAGCAGGTAAGAAGAGTAATTTCCTTGTGAGAGATTCTTTTTCCTCAGAGCTCTTGAAAGCCCTCCAGCTTCAAAATCCACACAATTTCTTCTTGGAGAAGAGAACTACTTCGCCAAATGTCTGGTCCCAAATGTGGCAGCCCTGTCCTGCATCAAATACATAGGATTGAACTTGTCACCTTCTACAGTTCCTGTGTCTCCACGGCCCCTTCTGATCCTTGTTCGTTGTATCTGAGGACACAGCTCTGAACTGATATACTACTACTGGCATGGCCCTTAGAGGCACTGTCGTGCAAATAATTATTTGATCTCACAATAACCATAAAGGAAGAAGAAAACATATTGTGATGATTACTTTATCATAACAGAAAATGAAACCAAAGCTAAAGATGATAAAACTGAAACTAAGGGATTGGAGAGAACTGCCCAGTTCCTCCCTCACACTGTCAGGGGCAGACCTCGCTCCCGATTCCTCCAGCTCACAGTTTAAAGAGAGATTAAAGAAGATTAAAGTAAGTACTTCTACTGTTACGGATAAGAAGGAATTAGATAGCCATTTGTGTCAGAAATAGATCTGCCAAATAATTTGCAGTTTTCGCTACTTCTACATTCTATATTTGCTGCAATTTAGTCTCTTTTTGTTTTTTTTTCTTTTTTTAAAATTGAAATCTTTATTGGTACATTACATATACACATCATGATTGCACTCCACAATGGGAATTTGTACCAGTGTTGCTCTTTAGCTGTGCTAAGGCCCCGGCACTCTCAATGGGGAACAGTTGTTTGAAGGCTTTAACTTTAGACAATGTTTTCTCCTGACGTTGGCTCTGCTACTTAGACATCAAGGCAGTGAAACATTTCCCTGTTTAACTTTGACCACCCACTGCCCATGTTCCACATGTGGGGCAACTTTCAGCCCGATACTATTGTTTCCGAAAACAAAGCTGTGAAGGCTTCCTTTATGAAATTCATACCAGCAGTGAATATTGAACGGTGACTCAGGGAATGGATCCATAGGGCAGACTGCAAATGATTAGGTTGAAAAAATTGTTTTTACTAAATTAATGCATACATAGTTGGTACCGAACGTGTATAATTAAAATTATCACCAGGTTATAATTAATCAAATAAGCGTTCAGACTATAATGTTGAAACAGAAGCAGCTTTAGAAATAGGCAATGGTTTACTCATTTAAATAACAATTCTTTATTCATATACTTAACGTCTCCAACTACTGACCTGTCATTCCTGCTTCACGATATTTATATGGTACATCATGTTCAAAAGGATCACAATCTTTTTCATAAATGTAACATAGAAAACATCTATTAAAACACCAAAGCCATATAAATTTATAGAGGTATATATGTCATTCCCTATCCATCAAAAATTTTAAATTGTAATATATCCTCAAGGGCAATTAAATTGGTAGGCTACCCCTTCAACAGCTGGAAGTTACGTTTCATGGTGACAGTGCTTTCTCTTTGGCCAAAATAAGGTGCATGTTATTAAAGTTCAGATGAACATTCTACCAAGTGCTTCACATTTTTTTCGCATAGTGCATCACCAGCCAAGTCAGAAACATGAAAGAAGTCTTTCCAGTGAAATACACAGAGAAAATGCGAGTCACAGCCTTCCCCTTTTTACTTAGCATTTTATTCTATTTGTGGCTATACATGCAGATTTGCCTGAAATTAGAAAAATAGCCAAAGGGGTTTTCTCCCCAACAAAAATTGCATTTTACAGAATATTAATACAGAGAACATTTTATATTGAGCCACTTTCATCATAGACAATTTAAATATGCGGCAAAGCAGAAAAAATAGAATAATGGATATTCACATTTCTGTCAAACAACTTCAACAACTAGTATTACTTTATCCATTTCTCTGTCTTTGTAATTATTTAGAAAGAAACTTTTGATATCTTAGGATTTCCGCTATAAATCTTTTACTATATATCTTTAAATGATAACTTTTCAAAAACATAACTAAAATATCATATTATAAAATTAATATTTATAGAAACTGTCAAATAATAACTAGACAAATTTCTGCAGCTTGGTTATGTTTGTTTTACTTCATGTATTTTAAAAAATTCTTTCTTTTGTATATTCTTTCTCTCATTTTCTTCAGTTTATTTATGGAAGAACCTAAACCATTTTTCTTAACCCATTTTCTATGGATTATGCTGATTGTATGTATCCCTATATTTATACTTTTCATGAAAACTAGTCTAGCTAGTTTCACTTTTCTCTGTTTGTCACACAATCTATTTATAGGTGGTTTTCAGATATTTTAGCCAGACTAAGTATCTAGAAATGGCTACTTCTCTTTCTGTCAGTGGCCAACACATACAAGTACGTCACTCTGACCCATTCGATGTAACATGCCTCAGATTCCTTCCTACTTACTGATATTGGCAACCATGGGTGTTTACTACAAAATCCATTGAAGGTTTCAAAAATGGTATGTGAGTCCATGGTTTTATGAACAATCACCTAACTACGGTGCTTTTTATAGAGTAAAATAAGCATCTATTGTTTGGTTAGTTTGAGGTGCAGATTTGACAAAAAAGGGAGAATGAAGTTCTTGTCTTTCTCATTTCATTGACCAGCTCCAAAATCAGGAGATATTTCCATAGCATTTTCCTAATGTGATCAGTGAACCATATGGTTCCCTTTTAATTGACTTTAATACATCTGACTTGTGGTGTCCCATCGCACATAATCATGTGGGGACCCCTAAAATAGAAGAAATCGAAACTTTGACTAATATTTTCACCCAACTAAAAAGTATCAGAGGTCCTCGATACCTTTCTCACCCTCTGTTAAAACAAGAATTTCATATTGTTTTTCTTTTAGATCTATTTTCCTTCCTAAATCTGGAATCAGTCATTTATCCAAAGAACCTGTTACTCTGGAGTAGGAAATAAAATTTAGAAATTATGAGCTGGACTCCAAAGAGTTATTTAGTGATAAGTGGGTTTTTAAATAGACTATACATCTGTAATTGTCAGGAAAATATTTCAAGTCTCTGTTATAAACATGATAAAACAAAAATAATACATCTTTCTAGAGATCAATGATTTCTTCCTCAATAGTTTTTTCAATTCCTATTAATACGTTTTACTTTATTTTGTTTAACAATAATAAAAACAATGTAACCTTTTTAATTAATAACTTTTGGAAGAACTTATTTTTTCTTCTAACTTTCCTGTACTTGAGTTTTATAAAAGTTTTTTTATTAGTAGAACATATCTTTTCATTGTTTTAATTTGTCAGATTCCAATCTGATAACACCTAAAATAATATTTTAAATAGAAATTAGTTATCTTACACTAGAATTATATTCTATTATTTTATTGCTTTCTATTTCACTTTGTGTTTTAAATATTTTCTTTTTTTTTTTTTTAGGTTTTTTGAGACAGGGTCTCGCTTTGTAATTCAGGCTGGCCCTCAGCTCAGCCTCAAATTCACACCAGAATCCTCCTGCCTCTGCCTCCCAAGCGCTGGGATTACAGGCGCGAGCCACCACGCCCGGCACTGTGGTATGTGGTACTGGTTGCTGCTGGGTGTGGGTCTCCACACCCAGTATTGTTATGTGGTTACCGGGGAATCAAACCAGGGTCCTTGCGCTTGCAAGACAGGCGCCAGAACCACTGAGCTAACTTCCCGGCCCTGTTTTAAATATTTTCCACAGTTTTTATTTTACTGATAGGGATAAATTTTGCACTTATTTCTCTATTTAATTTATATTTATTAAGTATTTATCATGTATACTTACAATCTAAGTCCACATCTCTACCTTTTCCTGAACAGAAACAACAATAAAAGTTTTAAAAACCACACTCCCATTATGTATGTAATTTTCCCGAGAAGTTCTAGGACTTCAGTCCTATATTATGCATCTAAAACATAACTGTGTGGACAATCCTACTATAATTTACGTATTCACGTTTACATCTACACTATTACCCAATATTGTGAATATCAGACCCTCTTCCAAGTTAGACTTTCTTTGCAGACCTTTTTTTGAGCTTATTAGTACATCTTAGGTGCACATTGAGTTTATTGGTATATCTTAGGTATACATTATAATCACATTCATTATTGAGAATTTCTACCTGTACATGTCTTCATTCTCATTTCTCTACCCTCCTTTCTGCCCCTCCACGCCCCATCTATCTAAACTTCATTTCTGTTTTTCCTTTTCACCTTCAAATGTTTCTCCTCTTCTTTGATTTCCCCATCTTCTCTTTTCTTTTACTATATCAGTTTTTTGCAGAAAGTCACTAGATCCATGAGTAATTTAAAAAGTAGGAGGTGGAATTTGCTGCTGAATGTTGGCTACGGTCATTCTATCCACGACTGTGAGAAGGATGTGCAAACAACCAAGTAGGAATCCCTGAACTTGGAGAAGCTGGGGAGAGCAGGAGCAGAGGAAAGCCTTCCTCTCACCCCCCCCCCACCCCCGGCTCCCACTACAACCACCTCTGCACAGCCTTCAGCTACACTCTCCCATTCTTCTCTCGCATATGGAGCCAGGTAATTCACTTCTGTTATGAAAGAGTTAGTAAGAACTCAGACTGGTGGCAAATATCTATGATCCGAGGACTCTTGGAGGCTGAGCCAGGAGGCTCAGTTCTACCCCAACTCGGGCAATTTAGCAACTTAGTAAGACCCTGTCTCAAAAAATTAAAAACTTACAAAGAGGTGAGAGAATGGGGATGTAGCTCAGTGAGAAGGCCCTGGGTCCACTCCTGAGTACTGGGGGGGGGGGGGGAAGAGTTAGTAATGAATTTAAAGTATATTTGTATGGTAGAAAAGAAGTCAATTTGTGAATAATTCTTACCAAACCTACATTTAGAAAGAAATTAAGAAAGGACCAAGAGATGGATAGAGGGAGAGGGAACTCAAAAGTATTAAGATGTCTTATATACATGTACCAACCAGTTCCCAAAGGTGAGGAGAATCATCGTGTACTGCAAGAATGTATTAAAAAATAAAAATTAAAAATAAAGAGAATAGTACCTGGAAAAACATATATGTATATGAAACTAAAGTAGACTGTTTGATAAAAGCTAGTATGAGATTTATTTTTGTCTTTGAACTCAATAAATTTATTTCTTTCAATCAATATTTTCTTTTGACCTCTGGTTAAAAAATTTTAATTACAGTTCTTTATTCTTTAGCTTCCAGTGCTTTTCTTTCACTTGACTATTCATCAGAGAAGTTTTATGCATTTGTCTGTATCTTGTCTCTTCATAGGGGAATAATGGTTAGCATTCACAAAGCCTCTAAAATCCATCTGGTCCAAAGGCATCCAGAATTTTTCCTGGAAGCAGAGATCTTAATACGTAGAAAACAGCACATACTCTCTTTTTAAATTCTAATTGAATGGAAAAATATTGAGATGCTGAACTATCAGCCATGATGCTTGTTATCTGTAACTCCGGTATAAGCATTACTATATTTCCATTCATTCAAATAAATTGCCTTCTGACCATTGTGTTCTTGGTGATCAGAACTGACAAATTGTACCTCATTCAAAAAAGAAAAAGATCATATGTAAAAGACAGTAACAGTCAGGTAAGGAGAGAATTAACCCAGTAAGGAATATCACTGCATTGCATTTTCCAAACATGGTATCGATGACCCTGGATTTGGCCATTCTCATGACCAGGGATAGGTGTGTCCCTTGTGGCAGGCGGACTTTCTGCTAAGAAAGCTTCCACGTGTGAAACAAATACTCAGCCTTGGTTTCACTGCCATTATAATATGACTGACTAAGCTAGAAAGTTCTAAATAATTATTGAAACAAAAACCCCAGGAACAATAGACTCCGAAATGGCCATAATGAATTATATTTGCATTACCCACATGCAAAATGGTATTTCAGAATTTCACTTCCATTAATGAATTCTAACCAATATTTGACAATTAGAATGAATCTTCTATAATTCCTAGGGATTTTATTAGAATAGCATAAATACAACAGTATTAAAATATGGTGTTTTGTAATCACTGAAAAAGACTTGCTAGTGCAATAAAGGAAAGTTTATAGTTATAATTTTAAAATCACATGATAACCATTTTTAACGAAATTAGGGTTTAATAATTTGAAATTGCAAATAAGTTCAAAAGTATATTTTCTTCCACAGAAAACTATATCCTACTTCAAGATATTATGAAGGTCTTCTCTTAGTATGTCTTTCATCATTCAATTAAATATTGAGAACCGGGGCCGGGGAGTTAGCTCAGTGGTTCCGGCGCCTGTCTTGCAAGCGCAAGGACCCGAGTTCGATCCCCGGTAACCACATAACAATACTGGGTGTGGAGACTCACGCCCAGCAGCAACCAGTACCACATACCACAGTGCCGGGCGTGGTGGCTCACGCCTGTAATCCCAGCACTCGGGAGGCAGAGGCAGGAGAATTGCTGTGATGTGAGTTTGAGGCTGAGCTCAGGGCCAGCCTGAACCACAAAGCAAGACCCTGTCTCAAAAAACCTAAAAAATAAATAAATAAATAAATATTGAGAACCACCCATATGGTTTTGGGGTTGGTACGTCAGAGAAATTAGCCCAAATAACAAAATTTCTCATGTACTATAAGCTAATATTTAACAGCTTAGAAAAATACTACCGGGGCATCTTCCACCCTGAAAAGCAAAGGTGAAGCGCAGTGATGCAGGCTGAGAAGGCTGAGCAGAGATGAAGAACACTCGCTACGTATTAGTTTTGCTTTGCTGAGTTTCCTTTTAGTTGGCAATTAATGAAAAGGAGATCCGAATAGAGATTGGATTTTTGGTTGAGGAAACGGGCCTCTCTGTGACATGAAAACAGCACTTTGTGTTTGCAGCAGAGACAATTATTTTGCCAGGGGAGCTAAAAACCAACTCTTCTGATGGCAAAGCACCATTATTTGTGAGCATTTCGTAGTAAACCGACCAAGAACTTCCAGAGACGCTGCCCTTGGCCCCTTTTATCAGAATCCTCCCGGCTCCTCCTGTGTCACAGGCCGGTCTAGTCGCTGTCTAGTTTAAAAGATTCCCCTTCCTTTCTTCTTGGCCCCCAAGGCATTTTGTAACACTTTTGGCTACACTTTATTTTACAAAGTTTTGGTTTTTTGCCCCAGAATATCTATATGTTTACAGCAGGAAAGACGTCTTCGCGAGGATATTTTTTCCATAGTAAAATGTCCTATGGTGAAATAAAACAAAAACACTAAAAACAAACACAATGCAGTTCTTAATTGATGACACAAATTGGCTTAGTGCAGGCAGTGCCAAGAAAACAAAAATGAAGAAATGATTCAAAAAAAAAAAAAAAGATGTGAATACGGTGGAGGGTGAAACAAAGAAAGATGAACTTGTGAGTCAAAATGTCAGGCTGCCCACCGTTTCAGTGACTGAAGCCTGATCCTGCCAGGAAACCAATGAAGAGCTCGGTCCCGTTCAAAATTTTACATCCAGGAGACAAACAAAGAAATGAAAAGACTCGCCTCTTCCTCGACCATATTTGTCTGTTACCACTTTGTGACGGGTGGTAATATTGAGCAGGTGCTCACAGGCGCCCCCGCGCGGTGATACCAGAGAGGTGCTGAGCGGAGAACCTCGTGCTGGGGTCACATCTGTCTAAAAGGCTGTGGTCTTGGTAGGGAGTGGACCGAGTCAGGGCGCAAGAGTGGTGGATGCAACACGCCCAGAGGATCCACAGCTGGCCGGAGTTTACCCTTCCTTGAGATGAGTGAAGTCCCATTATGATAAAGTAGAACAGAAAAATCCCACCTACAGATGAACGTTCTCACATCATTACCTCTAACTGATCCCATATGATTAATTTCTCAAGGCAAAAATAGATTCACATGACTTTATCTTTCCATCCTTATTTTCACTTTAAAATTTCATTCATTTTTCCATATTACTTTGATTCAATTCTATTTAGTTTATTTTGTCGTTTTTTTAAAATAACGAGCAATAATTAGTTCCCATTATCTTTTCGTTTTTCTTTAGAGCACATAAAAATTTTTTTGAGACAGGGTCTAGCTTTATAGTTCAGGCTGGCCCCAAATTCCACCACGCCCGGCATTGTGGTATGTGGTTTACCGCGCCGGACACTGTTCTATGTGGTTTCCAGGAACTGAACTGAGGACCTTGCGCTTGCCAGGCAGATGCCAGAACCACTGAGCTAAACCCTCGGCCCAGAGCTTATAAAATTTTACCTAAGTGTAGCTTTTATCTGTGGGGAAGGTATCATTGTATTCTCTTCACTTGCTATGTTAATTTTCATTTCATTTCTACTCTATTATTACACTGATTTAAACTAATATTTTATAAAAAGATAGATATTGTTAAGCAATCCTACTATGAATCTCGGGGCATGAGGAAACTTTTGGAGATGAAGGACCTATTTATTATTCTGTCATGATAGTTTTATAGGTGAATGCAGATATTCAAACTTGCACAGTGATACATATTAAATCTATAAATTAATTTTGTACAAGTTTTTAAATATCAGTTATACCTCAGTGAAACCTTAAAAATAATTAAGTTTGTTGTTTATAATTTTAAAGAAAATGTAAAAAAGCTCTACTGTTAAAATTCCTTTCTTAATTTCCAAGTAAAGATAAATTATTTCAAATCTTCAATGGATATTCAGAACAAATGTATATTTCATTCAATAGCCCTTAAGGTTTTTTTCCTTTATATATAGCTATAAAAATTCTTGTAACAGTGTCAGATTACATTAATAAAATTTAATGTGTGCATGTGTTTTTCTATTCATTTAAGAGTTTTTCCTGTTAGAGCAATCTGATTGACAATAATGACAAATCTATCATTCTGACATGACTTTAATCATTCCTCATTTTCTCCTTATTCTAAGAAATTTTCTGCATGTGTTTACCTGTGTTTCTATGGGCGGTGGGCTGACACTGTTCTGTACTCTCCCTTTGTCATCAGTTATATTGTCTTCTTAAAAATTATGCAGTGTTTCTTTTTAATCAAGTATAGCTTTTTTTTTCCTCTTGGATGACAGTACATACTATTCCATTGTTTGTACACTTCTAGCATTTCTTTATGTATGCCATATTCTCAGATTTTCTTCACTTGTATGAAAGTTTGTCTCTTAGAGAAACACAGTTGCTTATTGTAGTGGCTGACATACATTAGACTTGGCTTCCCTGTGTCTGTCATACTGTGCTTGTTATATATTCCGTGTTGCTCCTTCTCTATTTTCTGTTTACTAAATGTCTTGACTCGGCAACTTATTTTTAATTATTGATTAACTGGGTAATTCGATCTATATTTTTATACTAAAAATCATTTTTTTTAAATCTCTGTGCTGTTACAACCAAACACATTATTTTTCTATCAGTATTTAGAAATGACATATAAAGTACTACCTTTACTAGGATTCAATATTCTTTACCAAGAACTGCTATGCTTCATCTTACACTTTTCATGCTAAAATTTTGAGAATTTAAAACATTTTAATTTCCTCACTTCCTCCCACATATTTCACAGCTTCCTTCAGCAGTATGACTCTTGGGCCATTCCTCCTTTGGCCCGGTCTTCCACCCAGGCCCACTTTGTAACTCTGCCCTTATAGTAAAACATGTAACTGTGGATGCTATATGCTGCCTTTCATAACCTCACCCTTTCCTCTGAGATCCTAAACACCCCATTTACACTGACAAAGAATCTACTCTCATTCTTCACCAGTTAATATGTAAAAAATGATGTATGATGTATGTGAATACATGTGTGATCATGTATGTGATTCAGACTTCTTGTTAGTCATTTAATTATTTAATGTTGGCATGGATTGTCAGGTAAAGAAATACCATTTAAAGACTTCATTGATATGCAAAAGCCTGTGTAGATTTTGAGAACTGACAAATTGGAGAAAATAAGTCTGCTTTCTCAGGCCCTTCACATTCTACGAATGCATTAAATAATAAAGAGCACAAATTCAGCTTAATTCTCAAACATTGCTGCTACTGCATTAAGTATATTTTAATATATGAAACAAATCTTTTCCTAACTACTATTTATTCCTGTATTAAATAACCAAATATAAATTGATAAGTCATCGTTTCCAAAACAAGTTCATCAGCTTTGGCTAAGCTTCATTTTATAATCTTCTGGAAGAAGCATTATTATGATGTAAACTAATATTATACTACTTTCCTCAAATGGCTCAGAGCAACAGTGAAATAAATATTTTTCATTTACATGAAGAGCATTTAAATCTTAAAAACAGGTAATATAATTTACGAATTATTCATTTTCACCAATATACATATCCTGATCACTCCCTCTTCATCCCACTGGTAAAACATGCATCCTCTGCTGTCCATCATACCATATGGCCAAGACCGTGGCCCCCGACATGAGTCAGGTGAGACCAAATCATCTTCTGCTCACTACCAGGACACCACATGCCACGCAAGGCCACCCAGGGTTAGCTCTTGGGAAGCAAGGAAAACAATGTGGAGGCAGACCTTTTGGTAGGAAGAGGATGGAGAATCACCAGGTTCTTGCAGGGGAGATGTGACAGGCTTGTTTGAATAATGCCCCAGGCTGACAAGTTAGGATGCGCGCCAGATAGTTTGTCTGTCCCGCAGAGCAAGGGAAAAGCTTGGTGGAGCCTCCTCCGCAGAGGCCAGGGAAGGGAACACCTAAGCTTTCGGTACTGTGAGGCTCACAAACAGCAAAGCAGCACCGGAAATGTTAGTCCTTACTGCCTAATTAACTGTTTAGTATCTACTTAAAAGCATTTCCTTTCTAATGCAGGATTGTTAAAACTAGATGTGAAAAAGAAACTTTTGAAAGCCACATTTTTATTAAATGTAGTGATCTTTGAAAATTCTTAGATTTGGTATAAATAAATACATTATAAAATAAAACTCATGTATTAACTACCCTGGCACCAAAATACCAAATTTACACTTAGGAATCTGCAAGCTAACAATGAAAAGCATATTTTTAATAAGATATAAGTCCTTAAATAATGTGACATAATATTTTTGTTAATTCTAATAAAATTATTCTCCACTTGCATAACTCCAAAAATAATGTTGTACAAAACCAGTAAAATGTTATGAAGCAAATGTAGGTGATAAGTAAAATAATGCAGTTCTTTAGTTGCTAATTTAAATCATACAAGGAAAACAAAGTTATTTAGAAAAAAATTCAAAATTATATATAAGCACAACTAAAATAAAAACTACACAAAATTTAAGTATACAGAGACAATGATATTAGCAGATTGGGTGGAACATCAAACTTCTTCCAGTTATTTCCTGCTGTAAAATACAAAACTCATAATGTGTTTGTTAATATATCTATGCATAAGTTGCACTTTAAATCAATGTGTATAGATGAACAAACAAATATAAAGCAACACTATATTACAACTTACGTGATGTAGTTTATATAAAATGAGCCCTAAGGCCAAACTCAAGTTATGGAATGAGACTCAACAAACTTGCCTTGTTTTTCTGCTAAAATGATCTTTTAGAAAAAAATCATGAAGCCTTGCCAAAATTCCTAACAGTAAAATGGAAGAGGTAAAGTTAAGTGAGCAGATTTGTATGATGAAATCTGATTTTTAGAGTCCACACCAGCCTTCTAAGAAGAAAATGTAAATGTTCAAGATTGGAAAGCTAGGATATTTTAATTCCCAATGTCCTGCATGTGTCAATGTTTCACTTTTATTACTCTTTAGACTACCATTAAATATGGCTGGCCCCCCAGTTGTTTTGATATACTCAAAACATTGTCTAAATAAATAAATGTAGTCTATATGGCGATATATGATTGCTAATATATTACATATCTATTATAGTTGTTCTCTAATCATCTGTCACAGGCTTTAGATTTTATCATATTCTCTATGTAACAATGAAGCCATTTCTATTGCAAAGTTGTAACAATAATGGATAGCGACCCTCAGGGGATACATTTTTGAGAAATTTATTTTCTCTCATGTTGCTCAGCCACCCAAGAATGAATTTGTTCCCATGACAGATGAGGACTACACTGATCATTTCTGAAATGGTCTGGAGGCACCACAAATCAATACATAGGAAAGGAAAATTCAAGACAATAATACTTCTTTTCAGTAGGTTGACAGATGGCATTCCAGATTTATGCATTAAAATTGTCTTTTTAATAATTATTAAATAACCTCAAGCATATATCTTGGCTATGTGATTTCTGCTTTATATGAAATAATTAAGACAAAATAATCAGTCAAGACAAGATCAAGTTCTGTTTAGTTGTAATGTGGTTAATTACAGAAACATAGTAATAAAACTTATACCAAACTTAGAAGATATCACAAGTGTAATATTGAAATCTAAAATCATTACATGGCACAACTTTCAATTTTAATATAAGGTATAATACTGTAAGTTGTAATATAATATAAGCTCTAAAGCAACAGCACATTTGACAGTAACACTTTTGTGGTTATTTTGTTGTATTCCACATAATTGCCATGAGACAGGATATATATGTCAGGTACCCTAGAGACGTTAAATATTTTCTTCTTTACAAATATATGCTTTTAAAGAAATTTGAGACAAACTGAAGTCATAACTTTCTAACCAAATAGTTTTTATATGATTACTCTCATGTTTATCTAAGAGTATGACATATACTAAGTTAATAAATAGAAAATGTTGCTTTCCGAGAAATTTTCAAAACATTCCTTTGAATGAGTTTAATGTTTTCTTTATATAATAATCCTTCATATTCTGTTACAGCATTCAGAGATGAAGTTGAAATATATTTTGAGGTATTCATTTTGTAAAACCCACCAAGTACAAAGTGTAAATAACTCAGTGAAAATTGCAATGTAAAACTCCACTTGATTGTCCAAATATTACATATGTCATTGCTTTTATCTGCTTTATGTAAACTTGCCATACCTTGTTGTATAGTTTGACACAGTACCCATCAAAGGTGTCCAATCAACATCATTCTTATAATTTTGTGAGGAAAGGTGATTGAAGCCATAAAAATAAGTGTATTTCCCTTTGTACCCCTCAAAATATATCTGCAGAACATCTCAATTAAGATGACATCTCAATTATCTTCCAGAGTTCTCTCAAGATCTTCCTCTATACACCAGATTATTGAAAATATCTTCTAAGTAGAGGATTAGTGATAACTAATAGACATATTTCAAGGTCCTTATATGAGAAGAAGAAGAAGAAGAAGAAGAAGAGTAAAAGTGAAGTTTTGGTCTCCCTTCATTGATCTGGTCTTGAATGGAAAGACCCCAGCTGATAACAGGAAGTCAGCCCCAGAGTACCCTAGGAGAACAGCTACCCCAGAAATTTACTTTACTTGGCCATTTGGGGTGACACATTTAAGTGAAAAACATAAAGACCTGATTCCGACCAGAAATAAGTACACTGTTGTTCACAAATTGCAGTTCAAGTAAATACAATTCTTTTTATTTATCTACTATATACCAAAGAAAATGACTAAAAGTATAATGAGGGTTTAACATGTGAAAATCAACCAATAATGCAATATCACATTAAAGGAATAAAGATGGAAGGAAAAGCCTCAACATCAAAACTAACACTGAAATGGCCTTTACTAACACTCATTATGAACAAACTAAAAGCAACAGAGAATTCCATTATGTGATAAAGAGCATCAGCTAGTAGCAGAGCAATGAGAGCCTAAAAGCTCTTGTTGTAAGATCAGAAACAAGATGAATGTGTTGGAAGTTCTCTCTAGAATTATCAGGCAAGAAAAAGAAGTACATGTACTTAGAATGGAGACTAAAACATAAAATGATCTCTATTTTCAAGTAAAATGAATAGACCACTTGGGAGGAGAATATCTCTAAGAACACACACACACACACACACACACACACACACACACACACACAAACTACAACTGAAAAATTAATTCAAAAAAGTTATAGGGTGCAGATTCACTGTACAAAAATCAGTTTTACTTTTACATACTAATAATGAAATACACAAAAGAAAATCAGGAAAATAATTCCATTGTAAGACTATTAAAAAGAATATAACATTTATCCATACATTTTAAAAGGAAGATACGAAACTTTCACACTAAAAATTATAAAAGGTTATTGAAAGAAACTAAATGGAAAGACAATCTGCCTTAATTAATCAGAAGACTTAATTTCTTTAAACTGGCCATGAGTCACAAATTGATCTACAAGGTCAGTGGACTGCTATTAAAATTTTAATTGTTGTGTTTGTACATGAGGAGAAGTCAATCTTAAAATCTATATGAGACAGCCAGTGATCCCCAACTACCTACAAAGTCTCCGAAAGGGAGAACAAAACTGAATAATTCACACTTTCTAAGTTCAAAACTTACTATAAAGCAGCAGCAGTATGACACTGACATAAAGGAAGTGTTTGGGGAACTGGCCTTGGGAATGTGGCGAGAAACCCATGACTGTTGGCAGCTGGCTTTCAGCAGAGGTGCCAAGAAATTCAAAAGAAACACAGCTCACAGTTATAAACTGAACTTCTAATACTAAACTTGTAGGCATTTACCCTAACGTATTTCTTTAACTTTAAAGTACTCTGACTCACATCCGATGCCACCATGTCTTAGCAAGGGTTGTCCTAGACTTTGATAATACCTCACCCTAATTTGAGCCCCAATACACCCTAACCAAAATGATTTATTAGAATAAGCTGTAATCTCATCTCTTTCCCACTTCAAATTCTAATAAACTACATACTCAGCCAGGCCTGCATACATAAAAACATATTCCAAAATACATATTCTTTTATTTTTAAGAGAAGCTTTCTCACTGAGTTGTTTATTTATTTATTTATTTATTTATTTATTTATTTTTGAGACAGGGTCTCACTTTGTAGTTCAGGCTGGCCCTGAGCTCAGCCTCAAACTCACATCACAACAATCCTCCTGCCTCTGCCTCCCAAGTGCTGGGATTACAGGCATGAGCCACCACGCCCGGCACTGTGGTATGTGGTACTGGTTGCTGCTGGGGTGAGTCTCCACACCCAGTATTGTTATGTGGTTACCAGGGATCAAACCTGGGCCCATGCTTTTGCAAGATAAGCGCGGAACGACTGAGCTATACCCCTGACCCTCTTACTGAGTTCTTGAAGGAGAAAGCATGTATCACAATTTTATAATTTCATAGGTAGATTCCTAAGAGTTTACCTTCCGAGGTAAGAGTAACATCTTGGCTAGAAGCATTGACTCTGCAACCAGGTAGAGAGGACTTCAGTTCAAGCTCTGCTACTAGGACTAGCATAGACTGGGCAAGGCACTGTTCTCACGGTGCTGATACCATAGGATGTTATTTACACTAAATGAGTGTATGGGTCTTTGAACAGTGTTTATCATATATTAAACACTCCATAAGAGAAAACAACTATTACTATATCATCCAACTCTCAGCTCCTGCATAAGCCCACAACAGTTAGCTCACACACAGCCATTTCCTTAGGGAAAGCTCACCAGACTACACAGAACTGTGGGTGGCCAGCCGTATATAGAAGAGAAGAGTTTATCTTTCAAGAACATCTTAGGTACAGTTGTCATCATCACACTCAGGATTAGTACACTGTGGTGCCATTTCTGAGACAGTGATGTCAATTATTTTACACCAGGTACTTGAGCAGAGAATAAATAAAAAGGGGGAAAGGACAGCTTGCAGAAAAATGTGAAATTATTTTATTCTTCAGTGCTACTTCAGAAAGTATAGCATAGCAGCCAAAAAAAGCATAAAAAGGAAGACTGTATGGGCTCACATCTGACAAATTTTGGTTCTCATTGAAATTTGTATTTTCTTTGTTGAAATAAGAGGGAGGAATACTGCATACACTAAATGATAAACACATTTATTCTAAAATGGTTTTCTCTTTCTTCATAATTCATTCCACTTAGCAATTATTCAAGATTCATTCAGTAGGGATTATATTCAATTAAATGTTCAACCCTCTGCATTCTTGCTTTTCAAAACAGGCCACATATTTGCATGCTATAAATTTTACAAAACAAAAACCAGGTACTTTTGAGAAAAATAAAGATAAAATAGACGACATCCTAAAAATCATGCTATTGAAATATGAATCCAAATACATAGCAAACTGAACTTCTTTATATTTTTTCTATTTTTTTGAGCTACACAATCTCCCCAATTCTTTTTCTGTTTTTCTATATTTTTCTAACAAGTAATTTTAATGCTTCTGAATGTAGGGTATTATTTCACTTTGGTTTTGGCAAAACTGAAAATAGAATACATGAATTAAGATAAACCGTATCTATCTGTTCTTTTGCAGATGTTACTTACTCTTTTTAACATTGTCCTTCAACAACATATCCTTTTAGAAAGTCACAATCATATGATTTTATTTTTGTTCACCAGCATAGCCTTACCAGATGACTCTCATATATATATATGGACAGAGAGAAACAGAGGCAGAATCACATGGGAGGGAGCGGGAGGGAAGGAGGGCGCAAAGAACACTCAATTTGTGGCATAAAATAGGGAAATTTGAGAAATATTTTCCATAATAGCAACTGATACTTCCACTTCCAGGATATTAACATAAGTATATATTCTTCGTATCAGCATATAATCTCTTTGCATAAAGTATGCCAATATACAATTTGCATTGTTTACTAGATAACAAAATAAATAATTATATGTCCTCCTTTAAAATTAAAAACAAAAACACACATCTAGGAAAGGCTTACAGATGTAAGGTATTTATTCTGGTATAAAATAATCTGACTGACTCCTCTGGTCACTTCCCTTTATATACTACAAGAAGTCTGCTCGAAAAGAAAAGTATAAAGGAATGATGTTGAACACACTCATCAAAACACAATTTAAAGTATGTTATTTTTTATATTTTGCACCTATGCTAGAAAAAGTGCTGCAAACTTAAACTGTGTGTAATTCTCTTTAATGGTGAAACTAAGCAGACTTAAAGACTTGGAATCCAAGCGATTAGCATAATAAATAAATGACCACTCTCCAGACACCTTTTGAGACAAAAATGCAGAATGCGAAGATTGTCTCTCCTTATCTTGGCTTTCTTCCAGCTTCCAGGAATCTGTTAGTGTTCTATGTACTACTTTGTGACTAGAAGGGACTACTGGAAGCTTCTATCATTCTCTACCTAGAAGTCCAGGAATAGGCTGCGTGTATTTCTTAGTTTCAGACAGCTCTGAGGTTAACCTTCCACCCCAGAATGTCTGCAGAATTCCCTTCCTTGATTTCCCTACGATCTCAGCTGGAGGAACCAAGCTCTCTCCCAGTTCCGGTGGCTCATCGGCTGTGTCTCTTTATCATCCTTCTCTGAGAACAACATAGATTCTTCAGAACACGCAATGCTAGTTTCTGGGAAAGTCATGTGACTCTTTCACTGCTACTAAGTTCCCTGAATTTCTCTGAAACTTTCTTGCAATGTTTTATATCAACCATTTTTTAAAAATCTTATGTAACGTATTTTACAACTGCATCAAACGTGCGTGTTGGTCCTCCAGGCACGGTATCTGGTACGCTTGCCCATAACAATGCCCACACGAGTCGAAGTTCCAGATGGAACTGCTACTTTTGAGTGATGTTTACAACTCTTTGATGAACTTGCTGTTCTTTCAAACCATGTCTCATAAAACACAGGACATCTTGTCCAAAATATGGTGGAATGGCCCAATATTATGTATGTTCAGACTAAAAAAACCCAATTTAAAGCAAACTCTTCCAGACATCCTTGTCTTTGATTACTCTCAAGGGGTAATCAAATCTAGCACTTCATGATGTGTGAAGTTAAATATCTAAAAGCAAGTTTCTTGAATCACCCTGTGTGTTCATTACTTTGCAGAACAGGACTAAGAAATTAGAATGAGACTGCCAGAGAAGACAGCAACAATTGTCAACAAACATATTCCTCGTGACTAATACCTATGGGAGAAGATACAGAAAATACCCCAGAAATGATTTCTGCAAATCAGTGCATCAGGAACACCCAGTGCTAACCCCTAATGCTTTCCTCTGACCTGTGTAACCAAAGGCATTTTTCCGATGAAGGAAATCTTTGGTGTTACATGAAAACTCCCATGATTGTTGAATTTATTGTCAATATAACATTTCTCAGAAAATTATTTGCACTTCAAAAAGAAATATTTAGTCCAACCAATAAATGACTAAACATAGATTTTGTTCTACAACTCTACTGTTTCTCATCTATAAGAGGAAACATTCCTTTGGACCTCTGGTCTCTCGTGTTGGAAGCCCCTGTTGCACAGTGTTTACGGTTCCCTTTTAGCTTCCCTCATGGAAATTGCCATCGTTCTGCCCTTGAATTGTCGCCTCTGGCATGGTTTCTGCTTTTCTGAATCCATCTCCAAATAAAAAGTCCTCCAGAATGTTTTGTGATCTTCATAGAGCTAAGCCCAGCCTCCACAACAAACCAAGAATAGCATTTCCACTGTAGCCCAAAAAGAGAACCCAAATCGACACAGCCGTAAGAGTACCTCCACCATCGGGCCGCACTTACCTTTCTGCCATGGTCTCAGACTCCATTGCTTAATTCCATCGGCCTTCTCTCTGAGTTTGAGCCCATTCAGCCATTCTCCCTTTGGACTTCCACACGTCTTGACCGAGGTGTCTAGAAAATTCAGTTTAAGCATCACTTCTCAGGTGAATTCTTTGTTTCTCCATCCACATCCTTCTCCACCCACCTTCCACATTATTACTTTATTGTCCTTACAGCAGATGGCACTATTTGGAACGAATTTGGGGTCCATCTTTGACTTCTTTGCTTCCACTAGAATTTTTCTGGATCTCTTCTTTCTCAGGAGTCTAGAGTGGCACATGGAGCTGATAGGTGATCAGTGGATGTCAGCTGACTGCATGAATGACTAGGAGCTGTGCATAGGGCTTAATCATGTGAGTCTGCAAGAGAGGAACAAGAGTCCAAAAAGATAAATAAGGACAAAGAAAGGAAAGATTTAGAAATGTCTGTAATTATGTGCCCCTTAGACGCTGAATCACAAAAATGCCAATGACAATCCAGGACATTAGAACATTTATGTGAATAAGTAGAACACAGTGGACAGACAAATGTCAAGATGGCTTTGGCTGTTTCTGTCTGATGTAAAAATAAGAATGTCTGAGTATATTAAATCACTTTAGTTTGGAACACTGTAAATGATAGTTATAAATAAGCATGCACGCTATTTTATTAAATGCAAACTCACTAACATGTACATTCCTGTCTTATAAAATGTAACTTCTGTCCAAGAACAACCTATCTTCAAATACACACACTTGATGGAGATTTAAGAAGTATGTTGGTAACCTCTGGTATTAAATTGTCACTTTCCCTGTATTTCTCCCTTTAATTAATTTATTTCTCTTGTCCCCTGATCAGATAGCTGAGTCACTATCTATGTTTCTGTCTCTTTGTCCTAGACAAATCCCTCTCCTTCTGCCCTCCAGACAGGCCCATCCCATTTATTTCCCTGTGATTTAATCCTCATAATTTCACTGCCTCCTAGAACTTTTCATCTAGTCATTGAGATTCTTCTCCTTTAAATGAATTTCCAGCCTCATCTTCAGGTGAGCCAAGTACTCAATGTTTCAGATAAAGCTTATTTCCTTTTCATCTTGATCCCACGCATGAGGCTTTTCAGCTTCTGGACTTCAGGTGACAAGGAAAGTACTTTTATTTTGATGTCGCATTCTTAGCTTTGCTTGTTATGGAAGTAATTTCACTCCTGTGCAGAGATCATGCATGTTTATCAGCAGTGGCAGGTTAAATGGCCATCCTTTATGTCTATTATTCTGTACTGGAGTTCATCAACTTTTCAAGAAAAAACAGAATTGTCCTATGATGCACATTTACACACTAAGTATCCTTAAAAATGTGTAGTGTAAGTGAAGCTACTTCTGTTGTGTATATATATTTTTGCTTTAAAATGGGGTGGGGTGTTAGTGTTGAAGGAGATCCTGCATTTAATTGATGGGCGAACTCTGTTCAAGTCTGCCATCAAAATGACAACCACAGTGACCTCAGTGTCTCAAGTAAAAGGACGGATTGACAGGGGGCTCTGCACCAACAACGGCAAGAAATAATACCAGGTCCTACTGTGTTGATTTATAATATAGAGGGCTGACTTATCAAAGAAACTTTCAAATTACCCTAGAAAATAAAGCCTACCAGGCTTTAATCTAAAGGCTACCAGGCTTTAATCTTTTATGGAAAAAATTGATATGATTTCAGCACAGTTATATTCTAGAATCAGTTTGTAGGGATAACATTCTCCACATAATAAGTCAGCAGTCATACATGTTGGTTTCAAAGACTGTTTTATCTTCATGTTAAAGTAATAGGGATAATTTCTGTAAATCAAAACAATGTTCCTGTGGAAGAAACACTTTATAAAGTAATGGACTACAATATGCATACCATCACTGTAAAAAGATAATCATAACATCTATTGTTATTATTGATAACAATTACTAGTATTATTTTTTAACAATCATAAAGGTTGCTACATGTTTGCATCCTTTAAAAGCTTTTAAAAATGAGCTGCATAACAGAAAGTGGCATATTTCACAATATTTAAAAACTCTTTCTCCTGAAAGCCATTCTGAGAAAGGTGAGCGGAGGGCGGTAAAGAGGAAGCAGCAATGACAGGGAATCATGTGAGAACTTTGGAATGGGTAGAGAAGCAAATCACTTGTGTATAAGAATAAGGAGAGAGATCATCTTCAGTTTAAGAATAAAATGTGCAAGAAAAGTATGACCCCCTTTATCTTTTCTAAGAAAAATTTTGGAAGATTAGAACTTGTCATGTCCAACAGCAAAGAAAACCTCTGGCTAGCCCAAAGACATAACGTGCTGCTATAAATCCAGGTAGTTCTTAGGTTTCTAAAAATATTACCAGCAATAGACTCCACAACACACTTAAATTAGGAGCTTAGTGAGGTAACAATGTATCAAGCCTGAAGTCATTATTTTTTTTATTAAGTAAACTATTACAGAGTAGATAAGAAGAACTCAAGGTTTTAAATAAAAATGGAAAAGGACCATGCATGTATGACAGAACAGAAGCAGGAGAAGGCGGACCCACCCGGGAGCAGAAGATGAAGGTCATCACATTTCAGCAGGGTACTTCTACATGTAATAGCTTATCCAGCAAATGTTTATTAGACATCGGAACATCTGCACTACAGCTAACACTAGGGCAGTGATTATGGAGACGGAACGGTGAGGGAGCCTCCACGGGCTGTAGGACGGTCACTCTGCTCCCACTGGGGAGCTGTTCCGCCGGTGTTAGCAGAAACTAACAGCACACTCTACCTCTGAAACTCCTGAGCGCATCTTCCATTATCCCGGACTGCATGTGCTGAGCTGAGCCGCAAGTCTAGAGCTGCACACCCAAGCCGTAGTCCTGCCATGTCAGTTGCAGTTTGTTTGAAATTTAGAAGGCTTCGCGACCATGGAGACACGCTCTTACACTGCATCTTGACATTATCATCTTTCCCCATCCACTTATGTTAGAAGCTCCAGAGACATTGTTATGCATTATTTTAATATAGTCACGTCTACAAGGAGAAAGTAAAGACAAATACCATACTTTGCACTTGCTGAAATATTTACATCTTCTCATTGTCTTCCATCCATCCTGAAAGTTGCAGTTGGTTTCTCGAGTCAATCTGCTTCAACCCAAAGAGCTTTCTTAGCAATATTCTGATACGAGTCTGATGGATGTCAGAGCCTTCCTTGGTTTCTCTTCCTCTGAAAATGTATCTCACCTTCATTCTTAGGAATAAACCCAAATGATAAATAAAGAGCAAAATAAAATATATAGGAGTATATTTACTGGGGAGACAGATCTTTTTGCAAATGACAGAAGGACCGAGAGACAGTGGGAGAGGGGAACAGAGGAAGGGAAAATTAGAATTAAGATGTATTATGTACATGTGCCATCTCCCCACCAGGAATGCAATTGTTACATACTGGAAACATGTACTAATAAAAATAAAAATTGCACAAAAGGTTATTTTCCCAGGAAAAAGAATGATACACTCTTATAGATTTTTGTTTTTCCTTCGAGCAGTTCAAAGATATTGTTCTACAATTATTCAGTCTCCATGGTATCTGGTAAATCCAGAGTCATGTACATCATCTTTCTTCCATGATCTTTTTCCTGTGGCTATTTGAGATATTTCTGTTTCACTTTAGTTAACTGTGTTTGTTAGATGCTAGTAGGTGAGATTCATCATTTAGATTTTTTTAGCATGTTCTAAGTCTTGTGAATTTTCCAAAGATCTTTTAAGAACTTGGTTGTATAATTTTTTAAATATACGTTTTTCAGACCAATCCTCTTTGTCTTTTCCACATTCTGATTGTCTATATATTAAATTTGTTGAAAAAATTTTCGTATCCCCACAAGTTTCCCAAACTCTATCCTTTTAACTATATTTCTCGCTCATATTTTATACTTCTTTTGAAAGGTAAAAATTTTATTTTTGAAGAATTTCTCACTCATATATCCAAAGAGAATCATATCAGAAAGCAACAATGTTGTCCTCACTTCATTCTAGAAATAAATATGAGTATAAAATTTCTCTTAAGATCATGATACTTAGAAATTTAGCACCCGCATTCATACCCAGCCGAAGGGGAGCGCATTTATTATACATTTATTTGGTTGAGGTTCTCCTTATGTGGTAAAAGTATTTCTCCTTTCAGTTCATATAACCAAATAAAATTTACCAATAAAAACCTGGAGGAAAAACCAGAAACCTTATGGATGAGGGAACCAGGGAGGAGGCTCCTGTACTTTGTGCAGGTTCCCGAGATAGCACCTGCCGGAAATACTTGTTGACAGCTTCCTGTTGCTGTTACCTTCTTATAGAGCCATGGTCAACACTGTAAAATTCAAGCCTGGGATGGTCTTTATTGGTTAGACGTGTTTGGGGGTGTCAGCCATGGGCATCCTTGGCTTAGGTTCCCATGGTCGTTCATTGTTTTCATCACCCTTCTGGTGGTGAAGGTGCCGGAAGCCTGGGTGTCACCCACTGCTCTACTTGGTGTCTGGATCCAAGTTGTCAGCTGGTGCTTGAGTAGCCGGGGTCTCTTTGCCATCTCGTGAAGGAGACTAGGGAGATAGGGACGAGGGCAATAGTTGCAAGGGCAGCTTTTACACACTGGCAGAAGATGGCTGCTTTGGATCATTGGCTGCCTGTGGATTATGTTTTTCTTCAGCCCCTCCAATATCTGAGAGCTTAAGGCCAAGAAGAGCCCCCAGGAAACCTTGGGTGACCAGCTGGATTTCCATGAAGTGGACTGAAGCTATGTTTCCTGGAGATGGTATCCTGCAGCTCTGTGATGCCAACAGAGATCTCACCACCACTGTTGAGTTCTGCTGGGACAGGGAAAGTCCCAGAAGCCACAGTGACAAGTCCATCCCATGAGACAGGAGGGAAGCTGCTGCTCCCTATGGAGGATGATGCTGGGGGTGCCAAAGCCCTCCACTAAAACCAACCCCTCATCTCCACCTCTCTTCTCTCCATTCTTCCTCTCCTCTCCTCCCTCCTTCTGTCTTCCTTCTCTTTCTCCTCAGGAAATGAAAAGGAAGCTAGAACTTGAAATGTATAAGGAAAAACCTAAATAAACTCTCAAGTTTGACTTGTTTTCAGTTGGCTCACTTAGATGACATCACTAAGTTTTGAGGCAGTGCAGCTCAGCAATATATATTTTTAGTCCCCAGTAACTTTGCTGTATAACACCTCTAGTGTGCCTCTTCACTTGCACCTAAAGATGTCCAATATGTGACTGGAAGGCAAGATTGAAAGCGGATCACCACTTCTTTCATACAGCATCTGGCACTGTTGCTGCCTAAACTTTGGGTCAGGTTTCTGCTCAACTCTGCATGCAAATATGTTCATTTTTTAAAAACTCTTCGTGGGAAACTTGTAATGATAGACTAGCCAAAAGTTCACTTAATCTTTCTTTGCCCCATTCAAGGCTGAAGAGTTCAAGTAAGATAACTAAGATATTTTCAGAATTCACAGAAACATCATGATCAACAGATTCTATAACATTCTGAGCCATGGAATGGTACCTGTAAGTGTCCACTACACCTGAAGGCAAACCTGGCCACCTACTAAATAATTCCACTGCATTCCTCTGATCTCTTTCCTTGAGTCAATTCTCAGTGTGTCTCAGATACTAGGAAGAAGGAGCCCTGCCTGCCAACAGCCCATGACAGAAACCAACTGCAGCCCCCAGCAGTAGTGATCCCCAAACACCAGCACAGTCCTGTGTGATCAGACCTGAGACAATGATCACAACTTGACCAAGTCAATGTAAGAGGATGCAGGACATTCCCAACACAATCACACCAACAACCTTGTGCACAGAACCAGTCAAAAAAAAAAAAAAAAAAGAAAAAAGCTACTTTTCTTGCTACTACCTGATTCCTGGAAAGGCAGGCTCATACATACATTATGGTACATCCTCATCCACCTTATTCACTAGAGCTGGCAACCTATAACTTGTGGCTCTTCCCCGAATTCAAAATGACCATGAAACATAGATGCTTTGAATCAGATCAGCACATGAATGCAGCTATAACAGTGCAACTAATGATATTCATAAAAGAGCATTTCAGAGCTACACTAGAAAGGGACAAGGATGACACAATAAATGTACTCAAAACAAGGGGAAATATTTTGAAAGACATTAATAACAATGTTTCTTTTATTGTAATCTTTTTTTAAAAAGTATACGATAATTTTGATTACACTGTTTTCACCCATTTTTTTGTTTAGTTCTGTTTTTTGAGACAGGATCTGACTATTTAGTTCAAGTTAGCCTTGACTCACTATGTAGCTCAATCTGCCCTCAAATTCATGGTGATCCTCCTTCCTCTGCCTCTCAGGCGCTGGTATTACAGGCATGCACCACCATACCCAGTAGCACTCATTTGTTAAACTATTGTTTATCCAATCTTCTGTTGGTTATGGTTATATTTTCCTAGTTAGGAATGTATGTGGAGAAGGAGTAGCCCAAGAAAGTGGATGTGGCAGAAAACAGTTCAGTTGGATAGATACGCAGTTAAAACCTTTGGTTAGAATAAGACTGTCATATGAGAACAGTATAGAGTCATTGAAAAAGTGGACTCAAAACAAGAGTTGGATAACACCAGATGCATAAGAGGATAGGAGCAGCTGGAGAAAGCATAGAAAAAGAAAGAAGAATGAAAAGGAACAAGCTACGTCTTAGAAATCCAAAGAGAAAAAGTAGGTGTCAGTGTTCATATGCAACAAAGTAGAACTCTGATAGGCGACCATAAATGGCACCCCAAATATGTCCCTTTCACATAAGGGTTATTTTCAGCTGAATATTTTAAGAAATAGCACACACAGCAGAAGCTTCAGAAAACAGAGAAGTCACTGCTTTGTTAGGGAAATTTACATCTATACAAGAACTTCCACTTACCAGTCTTTCCTCTTTTGTAACAGACTAAATCGTTAAAGTCCTATTCACAGAGAAGGCAGGGATCTCAACCTACACATCAAATCTTATTATTGTTTACCTTGATTTTCCTGGTCAACTGCCCATGACTGGCCTCACTCTCATTTTCTTTATTTTAGTTGAAGATTCTTTATAAGCCCAAGTTGAGATTTTCTCCTTCCCTAGGTGCACCTCAGGTACATGAAATATAAATGTTGATTAAATTTTCTTACTTTTATTCCTTCTTCTCTGTCTGTACAGGAGCCAAAGGTGAAATTTTAGAAGGATCCATGGAAAACTGTCCACCAATACCAAATGCATACCATGAACAATAAGGTCTCCAGTAGGTTAGGTGCTATAAAGTTCAAGTGTTTCAATGGGTCAGGAATTAGGTTCAAATAAACCTAATTTACTAGGAAATCACTTTCAGAGCCATAAACTTGACTGGTCCCATCACCCCAGTGAAGGCAACTAAGATATGACCACACCAGGACATGAATCAATTAAATATCCAACTGCTTAACTCATTCTTCATTAAATCCTTCCAGAATTTATCCAACAAGGGCTTGGAACTGACTTTCTCTAAATGAATATGCAAAGTCCAAGATAACTTTCCTGAACAAGAAATGTGACCCACTTGGCCAGAGAAAATCCAAAAGCTTCACCTTCTCATCAGGCAAACAAGCAGCTTCTCTCTTCTCCCCTCCCATCGAGCCCTCCCACTAAAACCAGATCAGAGACACACACTGCATCTGATATCCTGCCTCCTTCAGTGTTGTCTCTCAGAAGAGCTTTTTTATTTTGTAAACCCTAGTGCTGTAGTCTTGCTTCCACACAGAGCGGACAACGAGTCCTGCCTCGCCGGCACCATCAATCAGCCAGATGCCTGCCAGGGCATGCTGATGGCCCCACAATGGACCACGGAAGAAAATGCTGATGTCCTTGCTCCATAGAATAATAAAAGTCAGTGCTCTGGCCTTTCGATAGAGTGACAATCAAATCTTTTCTATATGAATGGCAATCTATTTTATATTCCTTAAAAATAAAAATAATGCTTGAGTGTAGACAGATCTACCAAATGATCAACAAGGCAGATTGTCCTGAACCATTCCCATTAAAAAGAACAGTAAGATTCCAAGGTTCAGTGTCTGCCTACCTCTCCACTGCTGTGGCACAGGCCCAAGAGTTCTTTGAAGATGACAAGCGTTAGAGTCCCCAGGGGCAGAAAGAGAGAAGAGAGGATGAAGGGAATGAGGGGAACACATTGAAGAAAGGACTTATTAAAGCATTCCTTCTTCCTGACAGTAATCAATAATATGAGAATATTCACCTAGGGAAGATGTGAGACATCATCCCATAGAAAAAGTTACATAAAGGAACTACAAATGTAAAGGGTGATTAAAAGAGAAACAGACCAACCTTCATTGCCTAACTTAGCACTGAGAGGTCTGAAAAACAGCGGGGAACATTCCTTTTTCTTTTTATTGCTTATGGAATTGATAAGAACTTGAAAAGGACAGTGGCCATTTAAAAAGTATCCCTTTCTTTGTTCCCTTTCTTGTGAGAATTCTTTGAACCTAAAAAAGATACGTGGAAAACCCACAAAGTAATTAGTGACAGTGAAGAGATGGTTATGAGCAATTAAAGACCTTTCTATTTCATTAGGTTTTCATTGTCAGGTGCTCTCGCTGATTAATGCAAGATGTACACACTGACTGTCTCTCACATGGCACATGTATTAAAAGGCAAATCAAGGGGAAAAGCAACATGAGAGGAAATCACAATCAGGTTGTTGGAACAGGACACGAGGAAAAGGTGCCTGTTAAGAGTGGATGAAGGCATTTTGTGCCCGTAAAGCCCTCTAAGCGGCACTGTGTGTCTCCTTTAGTTTTTCAGAACATTCCTCGCCAACATAGACTTAGTCCACATAGAGGGGCTTCCCACCTAATGGGTGAGCCAAGTGCAAACTAAACATGTGGAGTCACTGGTTCAGAAATAAAAAGCAAAGGACATAATTATATGTAATCAAGTAAAATTTTTCTCCTTTCCCCTTTTCTCTCTCTCCTGCTCTCCCTCCCCCTCTTCTGTTCCACTCTTTCTCCCTCCATTCTCCTTTCTTTCTCCCTGCCCCTTCCCTCCTTCCTTGTTCTTATGTTTATTATGTTATTTAATATCATTCTGAATTTTGAAAATTAAAATATTAAGCTATTTGTATGAATTTCACCATTCCTCTTTGTACTGCATAACACTCGTTTTAAATAAAACTGAGATCACTTAAATTTTACACAATTCCACAAGATAACAACCCGTATTGTTTAGCTTGCATATATATGTGTGTGTATGTATGTGTGTAGCTATGTGTATTTATGTATGTATGTGTGTATGTATGTATGCATTTTTATCATTCTTCACGGAACACTGGAAATATTCCACAAACTAACTCAACTACTTTATTTGACTTCTTGTTAAGGTTTTCTCTTTTACTGATCTTAATCCAATATAAAGGCTACCATCTTCATGCCTTTTCAATGTAAAGTTCAGCTGAATCAGACACATACACATGGTGGTACACTAATCAACTGGCAACTAGATTTGCCCATCAGGAAACCCACATTCTACCAACAGTGTGCAGCCAGTGAGCAAAGAAAGAACAGAAAAGAAAGCATTGGCTGCTGTGCTTTTACCTTTCCTTGTGTATCACTGTCCACAGCATAAATAGTTAGGTAATTAAAGAAAGTCACACAAAGAAGAGGAGGTGAGATCGAGTTTCTTGGCTGACGTCCTTTTTAGGAAACAGTCTCTGCTTTCTCTCTGTGTGTGAGAATCAATTGCGGTTCAAGATGAAAGTGTCACTGCTTGGACACCCTTAGCCCAAGGACATAGCATCCTGTCTCCTAGGCTTTGGGCTTTCTGGAAACGATGAGTCAGAGTTCATTGGAATTCTGTGAAATTGAAGCAGCAAGGACCTGTGGTCAAAAAAGTATCTCCTCTCATTTCCTCCTTGAACTTTACTTAAAGTGAAAAGTACAGTTGTTAAGAGGATCAGAATGGTGGTCTCAGAGCATGCAATACACACTCCCTGGCACAGGTCACTTCCCTGAAAGCAGAGGAGGATACGAGATCCCCGCAGTTACAGAGTGCTCCATAGATCACAAAGCTCACTCTGACTCTTTGGCTCAGATGAGTGTCACGTTAGTTCCATATGCAGATGAGCAGGGCTGATCTCTCCCATCCTCCCACCAAAGTCTGCAGAAATGACTGACTAGCTTGTCCCTGGGTAGGGCCCAAGGATGTCCCTAAAGATGAGAGGGAGATCTCAGCTCCCCTCACCTGCAGAGCAGGTTGTAGCTTCACCAACTTGCATCACAGAAAAACAATTTTCAATGTACCTCCTTGAGAAGCATAGGAAAATTCATTAGGTAGAAAGAATTACATACTCAGTCGAGTGCAGGGCCTCAAGAGATGTACAACAGTCTAAGGTTGGGGGTATTTAAGTGGTCTGGGGAATGTTCTCAAAATGAATTATCTAGGAAGCATGTTCCTACAGGCTGTCACATCACCCATTTGGTGGGACAGGGCAGAAGGCAAACTACTTTCATGTGGTTGAAGTTTACAGTATGCTGCCCTCTAAATAGTGCTCCTTCCTTGAGGATATGCCTATGAAAGGAAGAGCAAATTACAGGTGAAAAGCACAGGCCCCAACTTATACAGTAATTGTATCTTTAAAATTTCTTTCTTTTTTTTGTGTCTGTGTGTGAGTTTCCTGGAAGAAAAAAGGCCCTGCAACCTTTTCTGTCCCACAGCTACACAATTGTTTTAAATACAATTTTAAAACTATAATTTTCCTTGTCACCTCTCTATCTTTATTTCTTCTATTCTACTCTGATTTCATGGCTACCTGAGGCTTAACATAGACCAGAAGCCAAGCATCCTAATCTCTAATCAGGATTCAGTTCACATCACTTTTTCTCACTAAGAAGGCCAATAAGATTGTAAAGAAAGAGACTACATCTGTCAGTCCACTGGGTGAGGTCTCTGTGCAGCCTTAGGTACAGGGAAAAGCCAGTGAATGAAAGTACATTTAACATGCTCATGCCAATGTTGAACCAACAAGGTGATCAGAGTTAGGAACAGTCCCTTAGAGAAAGCCTTTCTTCAGGACACAGGTCTGGAGGGGGATCTGAATACAAAAGGAGGGAAAAATGATGTGAGGAGGAAAGCTCCTCTCCCAGGAAAGAGAGGAGATGGATGGAAGGTCAGTCTGGGAAAGTCATGATTTGTATGTCTTTTATAAGATACTCAACTCAAAATTGCATGTATGTTAGTCAGATTTCTATCCCTGTGACAAAATACCTATTACAATCAACTGAAAAGAAAGGATTGTAAAAGTGGCAATCCAGGGTAACTAGTCCCATCACTCTGGGATTGTGGTGAGGCAGAACTTCATGACAGGGATTTTGTGATAGAAAGAAACTATCTGCTACATAACACCCAGGAAGGAGACACAGAGAAAGCCCAGATCCTACTTCTTAAAATTCCATCATTTAACAACAGCACCACTAACTTGGGGTCAGGCTTTCAGCACATCAGTTTTTAGAGGAAATTGCAAATGCTATGATACCATAAACTGATTTAATCTTCCAACCAATCTGCTTAACTTATTTCTCCTATAATTTTAGCAGTATAAATTCATGGGATCTTTTGCTTTGACCGATTATTCTAAGAATCAAACATCTCATAGATCCAATAATAATTAATACAGGTAGATATAGATATGAATATGCAAGTCATGTTTCTAGATCTCTAGTTTTGTTAGTTTGCTTGATTTTTCTAAATAAAAACACACACCAGTTATTATAGAAAAATCAAAGTAGATAATATGTAAATTAGAGGAAGTATTTAAGTATTCTGGTACATATTCAATTTTCTCCTTAATGCTACTTGTTAAAACCATTTGTTATCTAATACTCCTTGGCCTAACTTTGTTTCTTGCATCCAGCTTGACTAGAACACCTATTATTTTAATTATTCCATGTTATTTAAACTCATTTTTTTTCTATAGAACCTGCAACCTAGTTTGTAACTGAAGTCATTTCCGGGGCATTCAATTTTGGCTACCCTGAAAAGCAGGCTGCACTGCCCACTGGCTAAGAAATGGTTTCATTCAATTTTCCTAGAGTTTCTTGTCGTTTGGACATAACTGTCCACCTCTCCTTCACTTTGAAGGAAGCATACAACATCAACACAAGCAATGCAAAACCCCTGCAATTGTGTTCTCCCAAGAAAGAAAATCTCATTACCGGCTCTACATTTCTCCTTTTTTCCTCTCTTACTGTTTTCCTAAACAAAACTTATTTCATTCCATACTTCTGTTCTTCGATAATAGAAACACAATAACACTAGTTATCAAAACATAATATTCTAAAATCCCCAGTCACAGAAAATAACCTAGTGAAATGATTTCTTTGCCCAACGTCTCTTCTTACAAAGTGAAATTTGAGATAAACCGAGGGGAGTGTGAGAAGTGAAGAGGTTAGATAGGAACTCAGGATATCTGCTGTCTTACCCATCTCCTTATTTCCAGAACTAATACAGAAACTGCCAAACAGTAGAGGCAATACATGGTAGTTTTGTAATTTTTGCCATAATGAGCATTGTTTGTGTTTTACTCTCAAAAGGTAATGTTGAAAGGAACTAAGTAATCAATGCCAAGTGTAAGATACAGAAAGAAGAGTTTGTGCTTTGTCATTGCTATTAGTGTGAACATAAGCACGCCACAGTGTTTTTGACAGCTCTGCTTTTTAAGCAAGCAAATAATGAGGATGCAGGAGCGCTAACATTACAGATTCTTCACCTGAGCCAGAGGTGCAGGTGGCCAGATGTGCCACCTTTCACTAGTACATAAGTAGATTGCCAGGAGCAAAGCTGCCTCCTTAGCCCTGCAATGCTCCATTTCTTGGATGCTTAGTGAGCAACCCATGTCTCTCAATCTGTTTATGACCACACAACTATAAATAGCATGGTCTCCCTTAGGCAACCTGACACAATAAAAAGAAATTTCCAAGAAGAATAATACTAAAAGTCAATGAAGTATATTAATACGGTATATAAACAAAGTTGTCTCTCGGTAATTTGGTGGTGTAGGGTGGAGGCTCACTGAAAATTGTTTACTAGAAGAGATTTTTTTATATATTACCAGAAGAAATCATCTTTCTTTTCTCCTTAATATTGGGCTTTAAATGAATGAAGGCAGTTTTACAAATATTCTATGAAAAGACACATAATTCTCTACCTCCAAAGGGGGACATTTAAATAAAACATAATTTGTTGACAATCACTAGATGACAATTTCAGCAACTATGTAACAATCTCAGCCTCTAATCTCAGATAAGAGATTTGCCATTTCTAGAAAAACTGGTCATAAAATGAATCTACAGAACACCTGAAAAACGCAGATTCCCCTTAATAAAGAAAAATGAAAACATAGGTCACCTTTAAGAACACTCAGCACCAATAGTCTATAGCCATGCAATCAAAACGTAAGGTATCCTGGATTCTCGGAAACACTTTCACTCATCACAACCACAAAAGCTTTGTAATGTTGTTGCTTCATTCAAGGAAATTAAACAAATGAAGTATAAAAAAATCAATTTAAACAGCTGTGCTTGTCCTAAGAAGAGTGCTAATGTCTAATACTTAATTCTAAAAAGTCACAATATTTATTTCTTTGAGTTTTACAAACTGTTTTCCATCTGGTTAGATGTCTCCTCAATCTCAATCTATACATTATGTAAACTTTCAAATGTTTTCTAATTTGATGCACTTTTTTTTCTTGAGACAGGGTCTAACTTTGTAGTTCAAACTGGCTCTGAGCTCACTACATAGCCCAGGTGATCCTTGAATTTGCAACAATCCTCCTGCCTCTGCTTCCTTAGTGCTGGGATTACAGGCATGAGCCACCATACCCGGTATTGTGGTATATGGTACTGACTGCTGGTGGGCGTGAGTCACCACACCCAGTATTGTTATATGTGGTTACCAGGGATCGAACAAGGGACTTTGCACTTGCAAGGCAGGCACCAGATCCACTGAGCTAAATCTCCAGCCCACTTGATGTACTTTTGATACCACATTCTGCATAGGTCTATTAAATCATACTCTCTAGAAATGAAGAATTTTGTAAATTTTGCAAGGCTCTCAACTGATTCTTCACTATTCCAGACTTTGAGAACTACAAGTATAGAGTCAACTTTGTTTTTAATATAAAACAACATCAACTCTTCCTGCTGCCAATTGCTTGCTAATGTATTGAGATCAATGCTTTATAATTTACTTTCAAGTTCTGTACTCTGAAGCTTGCTAAAGAATACAGCATTGACTTTTCCATTATTGCTTATATAAAAAACTCAATCACATAATTTTTGAAAAGTATTAAAGGATGTTCATGTTCTCTTTCCTTTGCAGATATTCCCATATCATCTTTGAGTCAAACTACTAGAAGGCAGTAGGTCTAATTGACCTGCACTGTCAGAGTCCCTGACAGAACAACAGAACTGCTGTCCAGAAAGGAGACTTTGATTGTCACATATTGTTACTATAAGTTTGATCTCAAATGTGTATTAAAAGCATATGATTGAGAACTTTGTTCAGTAAATCACAGTGTATCTCCTTTATGAAAATTCATGATTTACTTACTAAGGAAAACATAAAATATTTTTAACAGTAAATGATCTGATATTCTTTTTGGCTTCAGGGTATTTCTTCTGAAGCTAAAAGCCAAATTTAATGTATACTTGAGTATGAAGTACATAATATTATACATTGTATACTAAACTCAATTTATAGTTGACATTATTTTCCTTCTGTACTTTGATTTTTGGTCTGTGTTTTAGCTTTCCCATCTCTTTGTCAAAATACCCAGCATCTCAAACTTAAAGGTTAATTTCATTTTAGTTTTAGTGGACTCAGTCTGTGATTGGCCAGGTCCAAGGCAAAAATGGCGTGACAGAAGAAACCTTACCTGGAAACAGAGACAAAGAAAAATCTAGAATAAGAACACACCCTTCCAGCCACACCCCTGATGACTCCTCCAAACAGACCCAATCTCCTAACTGCACATCAGGGAAGCCTAGAGGAGAACACCTCGAGGGTCAGCCATTCAAGTACCCGCCTAACCCTCAGTCTCTCCGGTTGGAACTGTGACCCTGTAAAAATTCTACCTGACCTCCCAGATCCCCTACTGAAATCTGAAAGTCACCATGATCTCTTAGCTCTTCCACATACCCTAAAAAGCATCCTCACATGGGTGATGATAAGCAGGAAGGCCAATTTGAGTAGTACCTAGAACCCTTCGGTCTGTGGTTGCAATGGCCTCCTTTCCCAAATGAACTATTTACAGTTTTATATCCTTGAGTATGTAACAGATAGGTTCTTGTTGATTTCTAAGATAGCCTCAAATCTTCTTTTTTGTGGTCCTGATGCAAAGTATTTGGATTCTGTTTAATGCTAATCTTTTTCAGCGTTATGCTGTACTTTGTGTCAACTTTTCAGAGAATTCCTTTATGGAAAAACTACAAATTTTTAAAATCATACACTTCTGCCATTTGCTTCTGATTCTCATGGTAGAACTGGCTACAAGCTACCTGGAGTACAATGGTACAACCTGAAAGTTGGTCTCTCTTGAAATTTTCCTATAATAATTAGTCTATCTTTAATATCAGTCTTCCAAAAAGACTCAGGACATGGGAAAAATAACAAAAATTTTCAGCTAGAGTGTAACACAGATGGCTTTTAGTCCAACTACCTATGGAGTTCCCATTTTAACTGAAACTTTCTGAACCTGGCCTTTACTGTCCTCATTCCTGTTAGCATTCTGGTCTTTTGAACTCTGACCAGAAGCTCTTATATATCTTTATTTACAGAAATGTGGGACTTCTCAACCCTGCTTTTTGAAAGTTTTCCAAGTCCTTCCTACAAAGAGGTTCCAAGAGCTTCTAAACTATATGGTGAGGTACAATCGCAGCAACAGACTTCCTTAGAGTAACATTTACCTGTATTAATCAGCTTTCCTGTCCCTAGGATAATATACATAACATCCCAATTTAAAGCATGAAAGATTTATTTTGGCTCACAATTTCAACAGATTTAGTCAGAGGTGAACTGAATTCACGGCAGAAATGGCATTCTGGGGGAAAACTGCCAACCTCATGGTAGCAAAGAAGGAGAGTTAAAATGGAGGAGCGAGGAGCAAAAATACAAACTTCCAAGCCACACCTTCAATGACTCTCACTTCTCATCTCCAAACCTGATACTTTTGGGTGACAATTTATATTGAAACCATAACTGCCAGTATTGTTTATCCACTTCGGTGCTGATCTTATTTTTAATAATCTGTGTCTGAGTCTTCTTTAATAAGTTTTGAAATGATGAAAGACAAAAATAAATATTTATTATACTAATGACAAATTTGCAAATTGTAACACTCAAATCATACTGAATGTAACTCATACTATACACATTTGACTTTCTGATCTTCAATGAAATCTATTAATACAACTTAAAGTATTAACATTCATATTAATCTCATCTGAAAAAATAAAGTCAGCAAAATAGTAAGAATATTTATTTTTCAATTCAAAATGTTTACAAGTCTACACAGTCAAGGACAAAATAGCATTTCTCAACATGGGCTGAATAAAAACTTTCTATAGTGTAACTTTTGGTCAACACGAGTAGGCATGCCCTGTTTATTTAAATTCCGGTTTCTATCTCAAATTACATAAATGTACAAGTTGCAATAAATTAAAATAGGGTCTTAGGTTCATGTTTCTTCTGATAAAAATGTTTAGAAAAGTATATTCTTTAGTGCCAAGATATCAGTTACCTTAAAAATCCCTTACCCTCCCAGTAATCATGAAATTTTTGGAACCATTCTGTATTGGGTGTGAATAAATTAAGCCAGCAAACACAGTCTAAATCCAGCCATGAAAGAGTTATTTCTCTATGGCAAAACTCTAAAATGAGAGCTAGAAATAGAAAGGAAAAAAAAGGAAAAATGATCTGTGTAATTGTACAAAACCTTACAACTAGCATTGGCTTGATAAGGCAAGTTAAAGATACAAAAATCTATGGAGATCAATCTGATATCGGCATTTCAGGGCACAGTAAGATTCCATAGAAATCACTTCTGATAAAGGAATAATTGTAGAAATTTGTGATAACAACTAGAAATAAAAAAGGTAACCAAGATATAAATATTGCTGTTAAAGTATTGGTAAAAGTTTATAACAAAAATCTAAGCACAGAGGGATGCAAATAGAGATTTCTATTTTAATTTGAATGCTGGATAAGATTAGGCCAGCAGGGACCCAGGGAGAGGTAATTACTTTTTAAGTTTCAAGTCTCTTTGTGATTTCAGAACAATATAGGCTGACACTAGCCTGTCACCTCTTTCTTTATAGAAAGGAGAAAATTTTGAGCCAGGATTTAGCTCAGTGGTTTGAACCTCTACCTGGCAAGTGCAAGGTCTTGAGTTCAATCCCTGATACCACATACCACAGTACCGAGCATGGTGGCTCATGTCTGCAATCCCAACACTCAGGAGGCAGAGCCAGAAGGATTGCTGTGAGTTCAAGGCTAGCATGGGCAACAGAGTGAGTTCAGGGCCATCCTGAACTACAAAGTGAGACCCTGTCTCAAAAAAAGAAAAAAACAAATAAAAGAAAGGTTTTATTGGGACACAGCCACATTGCCCATGGTTCCTTTCATACTTGAACAGCACACTGGAGTGGTTGCTAGAGAACCATCATGATTCTCAAAATCTGAGACATTTCCTACCTGACCATTTACAAAAAAGTTTCATGATACCTGATCTAAAGTGTAATTGAGTTTTTAAGCATGTTCTTGTACTTTAAAAAAAAACTATATCCTTTAGTAATTCTTTAAGAAAATGTTTCCAAGTTGGAAAATAACTTTTTGTATCCTGGGAATGTTTTGACTTAGTCCTCTTTCTTGAATGAGAGTTTTGAGTATTAAATTTGTTCTGTATGTGTAAGATATTTCCTTGCATTCTAGTATTTAGCATTACTGATGAAAAGTTCCAGTGTTCCTAGTTGTGTAAATAATTTGTCACTCCCCATTTCTTACTAGATAAATTTCCTTTTTAACCCCCAGTAGTCCTAGTATCATTATGTATCATGATGTATAATTGTAGGTTTCAGCCTTTAAAGTTTTGTTTCCAAAAAATTGGCTCCATTATTTTTGCAATAATGATCTATGATTCCTTTTCCCCCCCTTTTATGATGAGTCTGATGCACTTTTATCTCAAGAATTCTATATGCTATACTTAATGTAGCATCATTAAGTTTAACATATAGTATCACAATCATTTATGATTCCTTGAATTCTTTCTTTTATGGTATTGATATTAAAGTTTAGCCAGAATACTGAATTTTTATTTCATGTCTATATGTTTGATTTCCAGGACTTTTGGTTAATTTGCATATCATCTTTTTTTATTTTATTCAGGTGTTTTGTTTTATGAATATTATTTCTTCTATTACAGTTTACAATCTAATTGAACACTTCAAATTAATTTTTAGACTGTTCCTTATTTTTATTTTTTATAAACCAATCATTTCACTGATTTGCTGATTCACGAACAACTTTCCTTGGCTTGACTTATGCTTTAGAGGACTGGTTAACAAGCCCATCTGGTTCTGAGTTTCTCAGAGCTGGCATTCTTACCAAATCTAATGCCAGAAACCCTTAACAAATTCCAGAAGATTTGCCTCCAGAGTAAGAGGTAATATGTGAGTAATAATGATGAGCACATGATGTAACACATTTCCATATCTCTGCAGGTATTCAACTTACGATAAGCCACAGCTCAGAAAATATTCAATCACAGCCTCTTTCAGACCTCTGTGAGGAATTGCTTTCATGCCAGAGACCTAGCTCCAGACCCTGCCTTGCTCAGAACACAGTTACACATCACCCCTCCTTCATCTGAACTCTGGACTCAGACACCACCAATCTGATATCTTGTTTTACTCTTCCACTTCTCCTCTACGGTGATACCTATTTTCTATTAACTTCTTAATTCTAAGCATTTCTACCTTAAGTTCCTCTTGCTATTCTGTTTTATATGAAATTTCTAACACTGCTGTATTTTGTTGCAAAAAAAGTAAACGTAATGGAGGAGAGATTCAAAACATACATATTTCTCTGAAATTTTAAAAGATAGAAAAGTGAAAATTGAAACAAGAGAGACAGAGGAAAGTACAGAGTGTAGAGTAGAGAATGCATGGAGTATAGTAATAAGGTCCAGCTAAGTCTTTTCATGATTATTTAATGATATATATTTATTTTATTTATAAATGGCAGGATAGATTAATGTTAATAAACTATTCACTTCATAAAAGAGATCTGATTGTTCTAAACTCATCATTACTCCACAGACTTATTTTAATGACAGCAGATTCAATGGCAGTGACATTTACATCTAGCTTGGTGCCCTAATTAGCTAGCCCATATAATTGAATACATCATGTGATTGCACAAAATTATTTAACCTTTTTAGACATCAATTTCCTTCCCCATTAAGTAAAAGATGATTAGTTGCATTAGTTTCCCATTAGGTAAAAGATTTTAGTTGGTAATCCTCTTCATGCTTGGATTATATCCCTATGCAAATAATCTAAACAAAAAAATCTCAGATATCTGGAAAGAAAAACATTAAAAATAATCCAAATATCTAAAAATAAACAATTTTTCCTCTGAAGCTCTCTGTTAACTACTAATATTTAGTCACCAATCTGATGAGTTCATGCATTTGATTAACAAGTTAGCAGATGTACAGAAATAAACACTAAAATTAACAAGAATGAAGATATAAAAAGTGTTAAGTTTGATTAGTTTTTGTGGATATCAAATTTAAACCACAACATAATACCAGAAAGAATAAAAGAAAAAGAAAAATTAAGCATTAGTTACACTAGAATTTTCAAATGTGCTAGAGTAACTATAAGTTGTATCGTTGCTGGAAGCCATTTGTCAATGCCTTTAAGCTTGATCATAAATACATATATACATATATGTGTATATGTATACATATGTATGCACACACACACACACACACATACACACACACATACATATATATATAAAAATATCCCTTCAGAAATTCTACTTTTTAGTTTATACCCAACAGACATCCTTACACATATTCAAACACAAGATCCGTACTAAAACAGTCATAGACATAGCCTTCCTGATAGCTCCAACCTGGCTATTTAAATGATTATTTATACTAGAGTAGTTATATAAGTCATAACAGTCACACAGTGAAACACTGAGGAGCAACAAAAATTAATACTATAGTAGATCATAATAGTACAATAAAGTTCATAAATACAATGGAGAAAGACAGCAACAGACCCCAAAAAAGGAATTTGTGATACAGTTTCATTTTTACACTGAGTAACAAAATCCACCCCAGGGGTAGAAGTCTGAATAGCAAACTGGTGGGATTTGTGACCACAAGGGGCACAAAACAGCCTTTTCAGGTGCCACTGATGGTTCTTGTTTCAAATACTAATATATTTAACTACAGATAGATTTACTATAAGAAAATTTAAGTTTTAAATTATTTTATATCATTTAATGTTAAACAAGAAAACTTGTGTATATATTTATATGTATTTTATAAATATGATACATATATGAAGTCTCTGTATTCATGTGATAGATTTTCAAGCTTTGCCTCTAAAGCCCCATCGATTCAGGGAAGATAAATCCAGGCTAGTTCTTCCTTCCAATTAATTTTAGTTTGGGTTTGGTTCTCTCCACAGAGCACTATTTTTCCACACTTGTCCAAAGAGGAAGAAGAAATTCATTTCCAGAAGAGCAATCAATTATATAACTGTTTTTTTTTAAAGTATGTTTAACTTCCTTAATAAACAGAATGCCCTTGGAAAGAGATTACAAAATTGCATCCACAGATATCTTCAAAAATGCAACAGAACTTGCCATTCCTGTCAGATTCGTCTCCCCTCCCTCTTCTTCATGTCTTCCCAGAACTTGATTGTCAGTCTCGTCATCAGTGTCTACCAAAGGTTCAAGATGCTTCATCCTTGGGCCCAGGAGACAAGTGGAAGGAGATAGGAGCTCTCGAATCACTCAAGGGCTCAGTCACTGGATGACAGTCTGCTGCTAAATAGATGCTTGCTCCAGAATCGCCCCACTTCATTTCCTAACCTTCCAGCTCTAAACTCTGCCAATCTTCCACAGCAGTTCATCCAGTGCACTCAGCAGTGGCTGCTGATCGTCTGCCCCAGCGGTTATGATCCTGCGTTCTGACTGAATCTGCATCCATCATTTCTTCTCAGTGAAGCTCTTCTGGCTGTCCTTAGCCATATTAGCCCCAAAGTCAGATGTTTCTACTGACTTGTTGAATTTGTCCTATAGACTCTCAAACTGCAAGCAGTTTTGTGCATATCTTCATTCTGTTGCTTTGCCCATGTTCCCTACAAGCTTATCTAAATAATAAACCTAAATATCATGTCCCTAAGAAACTTCCATCTTCTTGCCTTAAGGCTGTGATAGGCACACTCAGTGATTCATCGCAAGCCAACCAAGTCATTATTACAAAACAAACATAAGATGACACCTTCCATAGACCAGAGGCATTTGCAAGAACACTATTCTTATCCTTCTGCAGCACCAATCTGTTGGATAAGTCTGTCATCTTCTCAAAGAATCTCCTGAGTTACAAATTACAAGATCAAAATAAGTTTGCTATAAGCCAATAATCACCCATTCCCTATAGGCTCCTTAAGTCTAGGTACAGGATATATATTTTTGTATCTTGCTTCTTCAAATATGTAGGCATCGGTCATGCACATCAAGCCCAGCTTGCCTGAGTGCAGATATATTGAAACACAAATTTAAACCTGAACAAATTTAAGTTTAGCTCATTGCGGCCCACCCCTGGGGAGAGGCTAGGGATTGAACCCAAGACCTCTGCGTTGAGCTAGATCACTGGCCTTTTATTTATCTGGAGGTAGGGTCTCCCTAAATTGCTATTTCCCAGGGTTAATTCAAACGTGACCCCCCTGCCTTCAGTCTCCTGGCATGCTGGGATCACAGGTGCATGACAGCATGTTAGAGCCTACTTTAACTCAAGAGCACAGTTAAAGGACTGGCTTCACAAGAATTAGTGGGTTTAAATACAAACATAACATACAGATATATCCTTGTTTTCTCTCTAAACTTCCATGTTTCCAACTCCCCATGTGACCCAGCTCTTATCACATACCCATATATCATGTTCTGTTTTATTAATTAACTAAGCCCTTCTTTAGCTGAGGATTTGTTTTCTTGCCTCCTTGGCATCCTATCATATTTGGTGAGGCCACTTGGAATATTAATTAGTGATTCAGGAGATAGGACATCCAATATGCCTTGTTAACTTTCTTCTATGCATTTTCACAGTGTCATTATCAGCCAACATATGACCCAATCCACTGTACCTGGTATTTTCTTTTATCATTATACTGCCTAATAATTTCTTTAACAATCTGATATGTTGCTTTGTCTCTTTATGTACTGATGCCTGCTTATGCAGATATTTGAGACATAACACAATTATGCTTTAAAGACAAATTTATTAAAAACATAATATTCACATGAATCCAAATATTCCTGCATTTTTCAAATTAATAAACAGTTACTTATGTCCTCTTATGTCCACTCATTCACAAGACCACTTACTGAAATTTATTCTAAAATTATTTTTCATTTCTTATCTCTATGTATTTAATTATTAAGACAACTTTTGTAGCCATAAATATTTTACTTGCATTAATTTCCTTTTCAATAAAATTCCATTACCATCACTGGTTTAGGTATTCAGGAGGTAGTTGCTGAAATAAATAAATGCTTGAGGGTAATTTTAAACCTTATTCTAGAAAACAATAATAATTCCCTTTGACTTAATTAAAAAAAAACTGTGACGGATGTTTGAGAGGGATTGTGCTCTAAAAGTAAAGCTGCTATCAGCACGAAGCTCTTTCTTTGAATAAATCAGTCTCTCCTTGTGGTAAGAGACAACACTGTGCTGTGGGGATTATGCTCTGTTTCCACCATCTCAGTGGGAGCCACTGGGCACAGCGAGCACAGAGCTTCTCATTTGCCTCTCATTACCTGACAGGCCAAGGTGGGTCAGAGGGAAATGAGGTCCCTGGAAGCTGGCAGTGACCACAGCCCACCAGGCTCGTCTCCCTCACAGGATAGAATACATTCTAGAAGAATCTGTGGTTTGTCTTGCTTACAAACCAATGCTTTGAAGTGCAAATTAAACCTTAACAAACAACACAGAACCTGTCACTCAACAAACACTGTTCCTAGCTGTTAGGTGGCTGAACTAATCACATGCCAAGACAGAAGAATAAATTTTGAAGTAATTTGTGGAGTAAAATATGAAGTGTAACTTGGAGGGACTCAGGACGATGTCCTTTATTAATTTGCCATGTGGATTCCTAATGTGCACTTACATTCTGTGAGACCTTTTCTCCACAGTGAGCTTTGACTTTGTAGGACCAGAATAATTTTGGGGGCAAAGTCAGTGATAATGCCAACATACATCTGTTTTGCTGTTTGGGGCATCATAGATAGGCTTTCCATTTTTTTTTTAACTGTCAATTAGATTGGTAAATTTCCCTGCAGCTCATCTAAGTCTAATCATATACTTATGTTCCATTTAAGTAAAAGTGAGAAGCTAAAAATGTTTGCATTCTTAAAAAATAAGCCTCAGATGATGAAAGTTTTCTCAGATTCACTTTCTTAATATTTCAAACAAGATTTCCAGCGTCATTATTCTCTGGATCATAGACCACAGGCCAACGATTATACAGAAATGCCAGGTGAAGTAAACAAGACACAGAGAAAGATAGTGTAATTTACAGAGTAGAGGCAAATGGTTAGGAAACTAAGACTTAATATTTGATATCCAGGCATAAGCATTGTCATGCTTTTCAAACTGTGAAATGTAAATAATAACAGTACCTTTCTTTTCTCAGAAAAAAAAAAACCTGGTAGGTACTTGATCTCCACTACAACAGCTTCCTCCCTTTATGGAAATACTGGAATGTTTAAAGGGTATTTCCCATTTTCTCTCAAGAGTGGAGTTCCATATGCAATATCTAGTCCACTAATTATTCGAACTTCTGCAAGTTTTACAGTAAAAACGAGGCAAAGACAACTTCTTTCTGGCTTTTGTCTAGTATCTTAGTTACATTCCCATCAGTGAGACAAAATCCTCAGTACTCACAATTTAAAGGAGAAGATTTTGTTTCCGGCTCTTAGTTCCAAAAGTTTCTATGCAGGATTGGCAGGGCTCCAGTACAGAAAGGGGATGGTAAAAAGTTCTGCCTGAAGGAAGAGTGCTGGTTTGATGGAGGTCAGGAAGAGAGGAGGAAGGGCGGAGCCCAGGAGGCAGACACCCGGCCCTGGTTAGCCTCCAGTCCCTCGCCTCCTGTAGGCCCCGCCTCCTGTAGGCCCCGCCCCCTAACCTCACTGTCAGCTACTGAGCTCGTTAGTGGACGAACTGCTGATGTGTGCAGCACCCACACGATCCAGTCGACTTCCAAAAGCCAATTCCTTCAGTGCAGGAGAGTACTGAGGAACATATCAAATCCAACCCATAATAGCTATGAGGGAAAAGACCATGGAAATGGTGATTTTCTGTTCCACTGCAGTCATACTCTGTTAGGGTCCCCTCTAACAGGTTTATGAATGCCAAAAAGCCACTGAAGGAGAACGATGCCATCTATGCCATCCAGTCACGATCTCGTGTGCCAGGGTTTATTTCAAGTCTATCCTGTTCATCTGACTTATTTATTTCTCTGTTGATCACACTGTTTTGATCACCACAACGTCACAGGACATGTGGAAATCAGGTAGTGAAGGTCCTCCAAGCTAATTATTTTTCAGTATTGTTCTGGCTATTCTGCGTTGTGTTTTTTTAAATATAAATTTTAGAAATAACTTCTCTGCTCTAAAGACCTACCCCTTTAATTTGGTGTAGATTATATTGTATCTCTAGATTAATTTGGAGTTTTTATTTCTTTTTCTAGATTCAGCTGACATTTGCATCTGATACTTTTTCCCTTTATCCTAACTTCTTTAGTATTCCTTCTAGTGTACATGTTTTTGTTTACCCTTAAATGTCTTTACCTTACCAAATGTTTACCCTTAAATGTCTTTATTCACCCTTATTTTGAAGAATACTTCTCTAGGAAAAGAAAAGTAGGTTGGCAGATTTTTGTTTGAGCAAATTAAAGATTTTGGCGGGCAGTTGATCCTGATGGGACAGAAATATGCAGTTTTATAGTGCCTTGTATGCAATATGTCTTTTTCCTTCTATGTTTAAATTTGATTCTAATCATTGCTGTTAATATGGCAGGGTATGACTCCCTTTTATATTTCTTCTTTTTTCTTGAAAATATAGGTTGAGGTTTTCTTGCAGTTATATAGAGTTCTTATCTTACAGCCCTTCAGATATTTTCTTTAGTTCATCTTGTCTCTCTTCTATTCATCTTTTTCTGGGTATTTACTTCATAGCACATGCTACTAATCAGGAATTAGGTTTTAAGAAATATTGCACAGTATCTAACAAAACTAGGAGGATTGTTACCAGCATCTTCTGAGTAGATTCCAGGGATAATATTAAAAATCCTACATAGCATTGGGTGGTCTTCAAAACAAATAATTATCAGACCCAAAATATCAGTGATGCCTGTTTAGAAGCCATATGGATTCAGATCTCATGATGTTTTTAATACATTTAATCTGATACATTTCATTTTTACTTCACTTTCTTACATTTCAATTTTGATATTTTCTATCACAATCTTCATTTTTATTAATTTTTTTTCTGCAACATTCAGTCCAGTAAGCCTATCAAAAGTCCTCTTTTTGTGCCATTGCCTGCCTACCAAGCACAAGGTCATAGGGTGGCAATTCATAATTTCTCATAAATTTATTTCTAATACTGGTAATTTGCCTTTTCTTTATTGCTTGATCAGTCTTTTTTTTTTTTTTCTTTTCTTGAGGCAGGGTCTCGCTTTGTAGTTTGAGAGCTCAGCCTCAAACTCACATCACAGCAATCCTCCTGCTTCTGCCTCCCAAGTGCTGGGATTACAGGCGTGAGCCACCATGCCTGGCACTGTGGTATGTGGTACTGATTGCTGATGGGCGTGAGTCTCCATGCCCATATTGTATGTGATTACCAGGGAATGATCCAGAACCTTGCACTTGCAAGACAGGCACTGGAACCACTGAGCTAAATCCCCGGCCTTTGATTTTCTTTAAGAAGATTTTCTTTAAGCTTATAAATTACATTGATCTGCAGTCAATTTTGAGTTCTTTTTTTTCCTACTGGTTCTTCTACATTATGTTCTGATTCTCTCCCTTATTAATATTTTCTTTTCTTTTTATTATTTTTTAATACTAGAGCATGGTTATATTAGTAATTTAAAAATTTTGTTGTAATTGAAGTATTCCAATTTCTTAGAAAATTTTCTATAGACATATCTTATAAATGTTGATATATACCACTGTTGTATCATTTAGTTCTTACAGTTTTATCTTTTCTTTTATGATATTGATACTTCCCCAAGCATTTTTAGAACAATGTCATGTTCCGAAAATCTTAGAATTTGTATATCCTATTTATATCAATTCTAGTTTAATTACATTGCAAGTAGCCAACTATTTTATATTATTTCAATCTTTTCCTAAATTATGAGATTTATTTAATAATACCTTTTAATGAAATGGCCCATAGATGATACTAACCTATTTAGTGAGCACTTTGTATTCAGAAAAAAATGTGATTTTCTCCAACTATCAGGGCTGCCAAGCTAGCTGATACTGTTGTCCATATCTTTTAATTGCTCGCCTAGTTTTTGTGTTGGCATCTGTCCGATCAACTAGTGAAACTAGGGTGACAGTATTTCTACTATTTCTGAACTTTGTTATAAGTTATTTCTCACTTTAATTCCATCAGTTTTTCTTCATATTTTTTGAAACCTTGTTACTAGGAACATTTACATCACGCCTTCCTGAGAAAGTATTTTTTTCACAATGTGACATATTTTTTCTTCTGTGATAATCTTTTTTGTTTTGAAATCTACTCTGTCTTACATGAATATAGGTGCATCTTCATTGCTACATTCACTCACATATATGTTACTGTGTGTGCTCATCATATCATGGTCGCCCTGCCTCCTTTGTATTTAATGTGTTCTGGTGTGAACAGCACATAATGTGGCGTGATGTGGCCAGACTTATATCTAATATCTTGTTGTGATTTTCTTTTTTCTATTTATGTTATCCTGCTAGCTCTCTTTTTATCTTTTCCTTATCTTATTAAGGTTATTCAGGTTATAACCAGTATCCTGTGTAGTTCTACTTAGTTTTTAGATGTGTAGAACCTAATGTTTAGCAAGAAAAAGAAAATGTAAGTATGCAATGGGAAAATATGAATATGAATCCTTAACTACAGAATTTGAATGAGAGATATTAGAATGAATTAGTATTTGTTCAAAAGATTCTGCTTCCACTGAAAGGCTTAAAAGTAATTTTTCTCTAACAATGAATATATAAAATTGAATGCATAGATTCTGTTTTCTAAATGTCACTTCTAATTAAAAGGTACTGAGTTTGGCACTAGGAAAATAAAAGATGAACCTGAATCAATTATCAGTTTCAAAAAGTAAAGATGTGTTCAAATATTGAAGGAGACACATGGAAAAGACATAGGAGATGATCTGTTAAGAAAAAACAGATGACGGGAAAACTTGAACATAGAAAGGTGACAATACTCATTGCCTTTAACACACTGACAGAGTAAATCAATGTATTCACAGAGATACTTCCATGAAAGAGTCTGTGAGGGAGGGAATTTCCTTAAAGAATTAAAGAAATAGGGAAAGAATGTTATGAATTTTCAACTATCAAGATAAATATGAATATCTTCTGTAAATTTCATCAGCAATGCTAGAACTAGACCTTAAGCAACATGATACATTCATATCTGGAGATTTCCATATTCTTATCTCACTCGTGGATAGAACACGTAGAAAAAGCCAGTAAAGACAAAAAATCTCAGAATAAAATTTATCAACACATTTGAATAATTGCAAATTATGAAACACAATAAGAATCAAACAATATGCATCTATTTCAAGTGCACATAGAATATTCAGACACCATATGCTCAACCAGAAAATATGCCTTCATAATTATCAACTAATGCTATTAAATTAAATTAATTAGCACTAAGATATCCAGAAAATTCCCAAATTTGCATATTGAATAAACAATTCTAAAAAACACATGGATCAAAAAATGGTTTATAGCAGAAGTTAGAAAATACACATGATAACAGTAAAAATATAATATATCTAAATTTTTACAATGCAGGAGAATTAGTGATTGGAAAAATATATATAACTTTAAATGTTTCTATCAGGTAAAATATATAAATATAATTTACTAAGCTTCCACTTTAAGTAAAGCTAGAGGAAAGAAAGTAAGTAAATCAAATCCAAAAAATATAAAAGATAAAATAAAGATTGCAGAAATAAATTTGAATGCATAAAATATTTCCACAAATAGATAACTAACAAATCATAAAGAAAAATATCAAAAGTTAGTTCTTTGAAAAATGATGCAATGCATTAAGTACAATCAATTAAAAACTAATCAATTTTAAAAACACACACAAATTATCAATAGCAGAAATAGAAAGTAGGAATATGATGAAGATCCCTTCAGTATCAAAAGGAAAATATAGAGGTATTAGGAACGTTGTACTAGTAGTTCATGTAAAAATAAATAGAATTCTTAGAAAGAACAACTAGTTAAACTGACACAAAAAGAATAAAATACAAAATTTCCCTAATGTTTGCTGAAGAAATTTATTTTTAGTTAAAAGTTTCCCAAGAAGCAATTCCAAGTTTATAGTTTCACTGATAAATTCTATATATGTGTATAAGCAAAAACAATACCAACTTGCTATACTATTGAAGAAAAAAAAAAAACAGGAGAAAGAACATTTCTGAGTTAATATTATAAGCCCAATAAAATCTTAATATATAAAAGACAACCTTGATACCAAGATGAAACATTATAGAAAACAATAATAGCTAGAATTTTCAGCAAAGCAATGTTAACTTGAATTCAGAGATTTTATTTTTGATTTATCCCAAAAATGCAACATTGGTTTAATATCTGAAAGTTAGAAAACATAATTCCCCTATTAACAGAATAAAAGAGATCAATTATACAATCAACTCAACAGAGGTTAAAAAAAAAAAAAAAAACCACAGACCTCACTCATTCATGCTGAAATTTTTCCAAATTAAATATATGAATACCATCAGTCTGACATCAGGTATCTCAGGAAAAATAACAAAAAAGAAAGTCAGCATCTAACATAATAATATGTATTGTGTTTGTTAACTGTAAAATATGGTTTTCTTTTAAGAGCAAGGTCCAGACAAAAATATTCACTACTACCTGACTATTCTACACTGTGACGTAATTTCCAGTGTTCTGCTGAAGAGAGCGTAGAGAGACTGCCTAAACTAGAGACCACATAATTATTTTTATTTCTTTTTAAAGGCAGAAGTTTTTAGATATAACTTACATAATAATGTGCATACAAAATAATAAATTTACAAACTAACTATGGGATCTTGTAAATGAATTGTAAGGTTGCACATTCTAGGTGCATGGTAAGTATTCTATTTTCTTTCTCATTCATTTATTCACACAGTGCTTATATTTAGTTATACATACTCTAAACTTGACAATGAGTGAGGTGTTTTGGGAAAAATCTGTGATGATAGTCAATTACTTCCCTCACCAAGCTTAGGAAAATAACTGATTTTTTTTTTTTTTATTTTGATCAATGCTATTTGAGAATGTTGAGAGACAGTAAGATTCTTACAGGGGAACTGAAGTATCTCAAATGAATTGCGGATGAAAGAGCATGTATGCCACTCAATATATTCAGTTAGTTCCCTTAAGTACTGCTAAAGGTTACAGAACTTCAGCTGAAGTGAGGTCACCACACAGGCAAGAAAAGGTATAGCAGAGCTGCTTTTCACCTGCTCCATCTCTTGTTTCCACTGCAGAACTCCTTCATGTGGACAACTGACATCCCTTATGGCTGGGTACACATATTCTGGCTGTGTTACTTCGAAGCACATAGTAAACTTGTACTTTTGGGGAAATTTTGTATGTGACTCAATGTGTGCTCTTCCATCTCCCATGAGGACGAAGCCTCTGCCAGTCCAAGTCCCAATGGAGGAAGCATGTAGCAGACACTTCAGTTCATTCACAAAGCACATGGGACATAAGCAGAAAGTAAAGTTATTTCACACCAATGGAACTTCAGAATTGTTTGCTATCACACAGGTCAGGAACTTGCTGGTTTTCTTGGGATTCTGCTTAGAACCAAGATTAATACTGTGCTGTGACACTGTGACTAGGAGGAGGCAACACCACTGCTTAATTATCCTTCTAGAGAGAGTAGACCTTCAGCTGCTAGATGAACTTGAACCATTTGTCTACCTCAAATTATCCAGAATCCCTTAACGCTTATTTCCACGAATAGGTTAGATCTGATCCATTCTGGTCAAGAACAATGGAGGACAATGCCACGGAGGCTCCTCTAAAAAGCATAAATACAAGTATACTAGGAAACTCACTTGATTTGCCACGTAAATAGAAAGAAAATTTCTTTTATATCAATATACAAGCCTTTACAGAGTAAAGGTTTAATAAATAACCATTGGTTCCATTTTATTAGATTATCTGTGATTTTACTAACTCAGACAATAATAATTAAGATGAAGCATAAGTATATATTAAAATTGTTACATAACAGATTTTTCAAAGAGTAGCAGGTAAAAAGGATAGAATACCAGAAGATGGTCAATGGACTTAAGTAATTAACCACATCAGTAATTAAATGTCCCTAGTGAGGTGGAGCTAATGACTGAATTTCAAGATCTAATATGTTACGGTGAAGTATAATTCTTGCTCATGTGGTGCTAGCCTCTATCAGTGACATAATTTAACTTTCTAATGACCTTTTCATTCAGATTTGATTAATTCTTTATCAAGGCATTAGCTCATGCAATGAGCATTAATACCATGGTAGATATTAAAATTACCTAGCAGAATCAGAGCCAATAAGCACTCAGAATTACAATATAAAATGTCATCATCTAGAAGTGCCTTGGCATTGAGAGATAGATGTAGGACAAAATTATCCTTTATCCAGTCAGCAAATTAATACCTAGGTGTCAAAAGAAATGAAAATGTGCTTATAGTCTCCAATAATTTCAAATTACCTAAAATTATTAGAAGCAATACTCTAACACAAACAATTTGATTGCTTTGCAAAAATAAAATTTGATTTATCTTATTTTATGCACCGATTTCCATCTGTTGGCTGCTTCCCCAGTATATACTGGTCATATGTTACCTCCAGGGATACTTTAGCCTGAGAAAAACTTAGGCACATGATGTTGCCAGATACCATAAGAAGACTTCAGTCTATTACTAGGAACATTAACGGTGCTTGAATAAAAACCTGCTGGAGATCTGCACTGAAGCCCAGATCAAGACTATCAAGCAATTTATAATGTAAGGCAATTGTAAAGGAAAATCAAATACACATTCTGTTTCCAGGTAATACATGATAAAGTTTTTCAAGAAGGCTGAGCAAGACTCAGAATAGTAAAGCTCTTCAAGGAAGATACCATCTCCAATGTCTGTCTCATCCCTAAATAAGCATATATTGCTTTAGCTTCTGAGAGTTTGCAAATTATTTTCATATCTAATCCCCCAACAATGCAGAGGAAGGCTATATAAATAGTATCATATTCTCTTCACCAAGTAGGATATCAAGACCAGAATGTAGCACAAGTGGCCAAACTGAGCCTCCTCACTAGTCAGGGCCGGTGTCAGTGTGGTGTCAGTTCAAAGCCTAAGCAGTGGTCAGGGTGCCTGAGACCTGTCTCACCTAAACTCTGTGACAGCTGTGGTTGTCACTGTTTGCCAGTCTTCTCTCTTTCCATACTTCACAGAGTTATCACGTGATTAAACAAGATAATGGAAAGAGAATATTTCAGCTCTTATAAGGTAGTAAGTATGCTGACAAATCTAAACATATACAGGATATATTATATATTTCTAAATAAAAGTATAAAATATAATTAAATAACTATAAAATACACATTTTCATAAATTCTACACTGCTATTGATTTAAACAGAATACTTCCACTGATTTTTTTTATTGAAATCTTTATTGGAACATTACATATACACATCATGATTGCATTCAACAATGAGAATTTGTACCAGTATATGACACAACTTAATTCTCATTTTTTCCTGTAGCCCTACCCACCCTACCACCCCCACCCCCTGTATATATAAACTTTATTTCCTTTCTTTTTTGTTATAATCACATTATTTTTCCCCCTTCACTCCATTACACTTTGAGTGTTTTCTATTTCACAATATATGACATACATTCTAGAACTCATTTACATCTTTATTTTCTCATACCAGAGAAAAGATATGATATTTACACATCTGTGAACTATTTATTTCACTTATGAGGATGTCCTCAAGGTATGTCCATTTAATTATACATAATTAAAACTCATCATTTTTATGGCAGAGTAATACTCCATTGTGTAGAAGAACCAAACTTTTTTATCCAGTCTCCAGTTGATGGACACTTGGGTTGTTTCCAAGACTTAGCAATCACAAACTGAGCTGCTATGTTTGGTGCACATATGTCATTGTGATATGAATCTTTTAATTCTTGTGTGTGTATACTTAGCAGAGCAATAGCTGGGTCAAATGGAACCTCCGATCCTAGTTTTTTGAGGAATTTCCCAACTGTTCTCCACACGAGTTGTACAAGTCTACATTCCCACCAACAGTGGAGAAGGGTTCCTTCTTCTCTGCAGCCTCACCAACAATTTGCTGCTGATTTTTGTCTCTTATATTGGTGAGACCAGTTATGGCTACAATTGAACTAAGATTTGACAAGTGTAGTTGGATCCCAACCCACCATCTCTTTATCTAATAACTATGTTGTATTAAATCAGGGATGAGACTTACATGTGACATGAGTACTTGTCGATATCTGTATTTAACAAGAGGAAAATAGCATAACACAGATATGTGCCACAACCTCACTTACTCATTAAAAATGTGAGTAGCACCTTTGCCAAGTTGACCAGATAATGATTTTTAAGTGAGGAGTAACTATTTCTTTAATTTTGTGCAATTCATAGTTCAACTGCATGACATGCTTTTAACTTTATTTTGTGTGGGACATTTGTTAAATTTAGACAATTAATGAGACAAGAATTGAGGACTGATTGTAACATTTGTCCAACATGGCCACCTACAAGATACCAAGATGACATTTGTAAGCCAGAGGTTAAGAAGTTAAGAAGCCAGAAGTTAAGAAGTTTAAAAGCTCTGGTTCTTCTACAGAATAGAGTATTACTCTGCCATAAAAAATGATAAGTTTGAATCATTTATATTTATTTTTTTTTTTTTTTTTTTAATTTTTTTTTTTTTAGGTTTTTTGAGACAGGGTCTCGCTTTGTGGTTCAGGCTGGCCCTGAGCTCAGCCTCAAACTCACATCACAATCCTCCTGCCTCTGCCTCCCGAGTGCTGGGATTACAGGCGTGAGCCACCACGCCCGGCACTGTGGTATGTGGTACTGGTTGCTGCTGGGTGTGGGTCTCCACACCC